>CM022546.1:15659923-15924074 GCA_012273795.1 Dendrolimus punctatus | reverse complement strand
CTCGTGGCAGCGGTAGCAGCGCTGGGCTCTATGGGGCAGGGCCTTCACCGTAGCTGAGGCCCATCCCACCAGGAGCTTCGTCCCCGAGGAGAGGAGCTGCTTGGCGGCCGCCACTGGGCAGGCCACCACCGTCTGGCCCATCCCGTCGATGCCGGGACGGACCTTGGACGCCTTTATGGACGTCTGGGGGCATCCGGTGGACCGCGCAATGGCAGCGGCCACGTGCTCCTCATCTGTTTGGTCATCCAGGCCCGAGACTCGAAGACTCACAGTCTTCTCGGGCCTGGAGACACGCACGTCCTCGGGGTAGAGGACGGTCCTCAGCTTTTCGGCGAGGGCATCCGCCTGGGGGGCGCTGTCGGTTCCTGGTACGACAAGCATCCGCGCCCCAGTGCGGGCCCTCTTCAACTGGAGGCCGCCCTCAATTCCGACTTCGGCCAGCCGGATGTCGCCTTGGCCTTCGAGAGGAGGTCCGCATATGTTACCCCACGGTCCACCGCGCCTGGCTGTAGCGTCAGGACGACGCGGCGGACTTGGGGGGGCGCAGACGCGGTTCCTCCTCTTTTCCGGCTCCTCTTTTTGGGCGCTGGGGGTGGAGGAGGGGGGGCTGCGAGGCCGGAGCCTGCGCCACATCCCCTGGCCTTTACCCCCACGGCCTCTCCCTCTCTGCCGCCTTGCGCGGGTGGGCTGCGCTTCGGCGGCAGTCGTGGCCGGTTGTGTGCCGGACGACGCTGGGCACTTTTTTTGGCCCTCTTCTTACGGCTGACCGTCGTCCAGTCTTCGGCAGCAGTTGCGGCCGGAGGGAGGGGCGCCGGACAGGTATTTGGGGGCGATCTGGGGATCGCCGTCTCCGTCGATACCCTCCTCGATGGAAGAGGAGGGAATTCTTCCGCCAAGCGTCCTGAGATGAGCGAGGGCTTGGCGGGGTCGTCCTTGGAGGAGCGAGCCTTGGCGGGTTGGCCGGACGAGTGATGTTGCCGGCCTCGCAGGCGGTATTCGCTCCTCCAGGGCCGCGAACCTGCTCTCCATTAGGAGAGTTAGACGTTCCAGGTTCGCGGCCATATTCGTCTCCACCTCTGACGGTGGCGGGGCCTGTGGCGTTGGGGGCGCTCGTGGCCGGGTGACCTCTTGTTGGAGGCTCCTCAGCTCTCGTCGGAGGTCCGCGATTTCTGCCTCCATGCGGCTGTTGGCCGCACGGAGCAGAGCGACCTCCTCCGAGTTGGTACGGCTGAGGAGCTCCTCCGACGCCTCCTGTATGGAGGCCACCGCATCTTTCAGGGCCTTCTGGAGCGTCCCCTTTAGGCCCTTTGAAACCTTGGCCACATTGGCCACCACCGCCAGAGATTCGGAAATCTGTTTCTGGAGGCCGTGTGCATGCGCAGCACGAGCCTCACCACGCTTCTGAGCGTCGGGAGAGGCTTGGTCCACGGGGGTTGGATCAGCCCTAGGCCGGGTGGCCCTCGTGGTCACCATGGTGTTTGCCATCTCCGCGACCTCTTTTTCCGCTTGCAGCTCGAGCTGCGCACGCTCCGGCCTCCACCAGCTGTTGTTTGGCAGCTGCCAGGCCTACATAGTGTCCTGTGGTTGGAGGACGGCCTCTGCCCCGCTTTGGTATCCGGCGCTAGAGCTGCCGGTGGCTTGGGCGGGGTTTAGTGGGGCCTTTCCTTTCCTCATCTTCAGATGACGAGCCTGACGAGGTCTCCATGAGCTCGTCAAGCTCGTCCAGGGCCAGGTATCGCCGCAGCGCCTCGTTGCGTGCGGCCTCCCTGGCCGAGTTGTCTCCTTTGGTAAGGGGGGGTTTATTGGAACCCCCCGCCTCGTCACGGATGGTTTTCGGGACGAGGCCGCCGAGCTGCTCCTCGTAACACGAGTGGCAGCCGGGCTCTTGCCCTTCCCCTCCGGACCTTTGGGGCCGGGGCCTTTGGTGGGGCCTGAACAGGGGGGCCGTCGGGTTCCTGTCCTCAGATAGATCGGACAGGAACTCCTCCTCTTCACTATCATCGAGCGGCTCGACCTGCAAAGGGTGGGAGCCAGCTCGAGATGTGCTCGACCTGTTCTGCCGGTGACGAAATTGCCGACAGGAACCTTGAGTAAAAGGTTTTTTCGCCGCCTTTCACAGGCCCTTTCTGGTCGTGTTTGCCTTTCGCAGGCTCTCCTCTAACGTCATCTCCGCCCGTCACAGGCACTGAAACGTCGGTTTTAGTTTTAAAAAGATTTTCCATACTGTTCCCACGAGTCAAAAACATTTTAAAGGTAAAAACTGGGTGTGGTACGCAGTAGCGACCGGGTTTACCCCCCGGCCTCAAAACAGCTCGCCCTGCGCCGCAGCTTAAGTATTAGGGGTTTTTTATTGAGGTTTTCTCCTCTTGGGCCAGCCGGTAAGGCAAGCCCGCGGTCCCGTGTGGCCGCGAGACGTGATCCACGACACCACACGGGATAACGCTCGGCGGTAGCGCCCAGTGGCGAGGCTCTCGCTCCACCACTGGGCCCGCCGCCACTATCCACGTCGATGGGGGCACGCAGAGCAGAACTGCGCGCCCTCTCCTGGTCTACCAGCGGAGCAGGCTGCGTCGACGCTGGTAGATCCCACCACTTCGCCACGATGGTCGGCGAGGTGGCACACCTGTCTTCGGAAGGGAGTGGTATTTGGGGAGGAGGTTTGGTAAGGAAGGGAAGGCATTGGGATTTGGAGGCGGAGAGGTGGGACACCACTGTCACGGAGTGAAGGGGGAATGTGACAGTGGCCGCTCGGGGCCCCGGGGACGCATCCCCTTGTGCCGCTACCTGGACAGGGGGGGAAGTCCAGGGCGGCACCCCCTGGGGGACACCTTCCAACCTAACCCAACCTTAACCAACCCATCCCAACTATCACACCTATTGCACCCAATCACACTTTCCAACCACTCCCCACTCAATCCAATCATCTCGCATCAAAATTATTCACCTTTAGCTAACCAACGAATAGGTAGATAGATAGGGTAGCTAAATTGTACGGATAGGAGAAAGATATTTCTATAGTACTAAGTTTTAATAAAGATCTACACCTAGGCAATCTTGTACGCCTGGGAGAAAGCGGAAAAAAAAAAAAAAAAAAAAAAAAAAAAAAAAAACCCAACACTGCACAGTAAAAGACATACACAAATAGTCATAAAACACACAGAAACATACATCTACGCTAACATTGACACTGCACAAATAATAAGTACACACACACTTAAACAAACAACTTTTAATATTAAAAGCAGTTTGTTTGCAATATACTTATCTAGCAAAACACACACATGCACTGCACACATACACACACACACCCACACACAAGCACACACATACGCGCACACACACACGCGCACACACACACACACACACAGACACACACACATACATTATTAAATCATTAACGCAAATAGCAGCAAAACACTTACCAAATCGCAGGTTCCCATCACGTAGTGGTGAACAAATCTGAAACAAACAATACATATAGTAATAAAGTACCAATAAACATGTGTATATTGAATAGCAATAGTATAATAGTTATAGTTAGATAGTATGTATAAGACACTACATCAATATACTGTAGTATATCTGATGATAGTGTTTGCAATAGAAGTAAGGCACTTTAATATTTAAAACTGTATTAGAATATGCACCACTTACGTAGAGGGAAGGCACTGGCTGCCTTAGCACCGAAGCATAGATACAAATATAAATAAGAAATTGTATATAAAAACAGTTAAAAATAAGATGTAACAGAAATAGAGTTTGAATAAACCATAGCATACATATGTACATTCATACTATTAATAGATATAAATATTGGAAACATAAACTTTTGTAAACAAACTTGTATTGTATATATCCTGGAAATAGTTATTGTAACGTATAGATAAACCAACAGAACCTAATATTATGTACTAATTTTAAGAAACAAAAATGTAATAGTAATAAGTTTGTTAAATAAAACAATAAATAAAATCCCGAGCCACACAATCCTCCCAAATATATAAATATATGTAAGTGTATATTATATTCGATAATAAGATAGGAAAACTAGTAGGGAAATATATACTTGAGTGTCCGATCATCTCTCTTGGGCCAAGACAACCGGCTCACACGCAAACCGAGTCGGGGGTCTTGACCCAGAGGAGGCAACGCGGGCGCTCGGGCATATAGAACTATTAAATATGTATAAATGCAATATAAATATATTATAAGTAAGTATATGATAAAACCAACATAACCAATATAAGCCAACAATAACCAACTAATATTCCAACCACATCCAATCCAAAACCTTGTATTTTTTATATATATCTATGCAAAAACTAGAACAGTAATTGACCTGGGTATATCCTGTTCGCCTGGGCTAGAAAAGCTTCATAAAAAAAAAAAAAAAAAAAAAAAAAAAAAAAAAAAAAAAAAAAAAAAAAAAAAAAAACCTAACCCAACCCGATTCGTAGCATGACTATTTAGTTTTATGGTTTCTCACTTTTGCAAAATATACCGTGTGTCGCTTGCCTACAGCGACATCTATTGATTCTACTTCTATGTTCGTTGTTGTCTCTTTGGATTGTGTTTTGTTCCTTTTCCATTTCTGCTTCTTCTGGGACTGTGACTCGTGTTGCTAATATCGACTGCATCCTCCTATATGTGTCGTCTTTGTTTGGAGGTGGCACTACAGAACACCGAGGTCGTAATGAGGTCCTCGTTATAATATAATACGTTTACTTAATTCCCATACGTACGTACCGTACGGTGTCCTTCAAAGTGGCCACTCTACTCGTTCATCGAATCCCTTGGACGTCGTCACGGTACCCTGACGTTCAATCTGATACAGTTTCTTTCCGGGCACGGCTGCTTCGGGACTTACGTGAGTCGCCTTGGATGCGATCTTGTGTTAGGTTGCCACCATTGTTTCATGGGCGACGACGACACGGCGCTGCATACACTCCAGGAGTGTCCAGCCTGGACGGAGCAGTGCCGGGAGCTCATCGCCCATACCGGGTTTGACACCTCGCTCCCGGCCGTGTCACGCACTATGGCCCGGAACCGCCCCGGATGGGGACGCTATGTCCTACTGCGAGTAGTAAGTCATGTTTGCGAAATACAGTTGATTGATTAAATAAAGTTTTTGCTGAAAAAAAAAAAAAAAAAAAAAAAAAAAAAAAAAAAAACTGCGTTTTTGAAGTGTCATTTCACTTAACCGACCGAATTTTGGGCCTTTTTTACTCTAAAGGTGCTTGTACCTCTGTAAAAATGGCATCACTTTTGGGTTATAGTCGGTAATACATTTTTTTTTACTTTTTACTGTCATAAAGGCTCCAGGCGTATACTACTGTTTACCATTAGTACTTATTTTGAAAGCTGGAACTAATGCCTCTTTACCATTGTCATCAAAGACATTAAGCGTCGGTTATACCCTACTACCATTTACAAGTTTACCATACAGTTGTCATTTATACACAATTACTGAAATCTAATTTGATATTGCAATGTCGCTTATACCTTACTACCATTTTTAAGTTTATAATACAGCTGTCGTTTATATACAATTTCTTAAATGTAATTTGATATTGAAATGTCGGTTATACTCTACTACTATTTATTATTTTAATACAACTCTGTCACTTACACCATATTACTTTACAATGATCATGCATTAATTGTCGTTTACGCCAATTTGGTATCTACCAGCCTGGCTCCAACGTAATCAAATCCCATCGACCATAGAGGCCGGCCACTACCTACTGAGGACGGCCTGAGCGGGTCTGAACGACTCCAAAGGGACCTAGAAGAAGGGTGGCAACAGGCTAAACTAAAGGCCCTCAATCCCATCTCCAACATAACGTTTTTGGCATTTACAGAGCTGGCCACAAGGTTAGCACTGTCATATCCATCAACATCAGCGAGCAAAGCACCGCTGATGCGCAAAACCCCTCTTATCCAAAATCCTCCAAAACACTGAAACCCAAATAACACCATCCATCAGGGAGCCACCTGAGGTAAGGCTAAAAGCCTACATGGGGGTGGTCGAACCTCCTAACCTCCTCTGTACTAAGGAACCAAGAGACCACTGGGCCAATGCCTTCCTCAAGTTTCTAGCAGTCTGTAGAGCAAACATTACTCTCAACAAGAAGATAGGCCAAACCATCCTGGATACCAATAAACTGGGAATCGACAGACTGCTAAAGAACAGACTCGAGGCCACGGAGGCAGCCGTGTACGTTGACGTACACGGCTGCCACGTCCACTGTACTTGCGAGAGACATGGCGGGAGAGTACATGGCAGCCTACATGGGACAGGCGGCTTAGTGTCCCTGGATGAAGACAAAACAGAGAGAGGGAGTGAGAAACCCTGTTTCAACACTCCCCCTGATGATCATGTGGTCGTGGTGATGAAGTCCACAAGGAGTATGCTGGACGACAGGGTCTTGCAAAGCCAAAACCTGACCGAGATCTCTGCCGCGGCGAACCCTTCGACAAGTGACCGTCCGGAGATCACATTGATCAACGGCGTCCCCGGCTGCGGAAAAACAACAGCGATGCTCCGTGCCTTCAAAAAAAATGAAGTCATGGTCATCACAGCCACAAAAAAATCCGCAGAAGAAATCCGGGAAAAGCTCCAGACCATCCTAGGCGACGATGCGAAGGCTAGAGTGCGGACTATGGCGTCGTTCATAGTCAACGGTCTAACTTCTAACTTTAGACCCAAACGCCTCACAGTCGATGAAGCACTCATGAGCCACTTTGGTTCTATAGTCATGGCATCGCGCCTAGCAGGAGCGGACTACCTCACTCTCATGGGCGATATAAACCAAATGCCCTTCATAGATAGGAATGACTTGTTCCCCATGCTATATCACCGCCCTACACCCTCGGCGAAAATCACCCGAGAACTGCTCTGTACACACCGAAATCCACTAGACGTAGCATATGCCATGAGTGATGTTTACTCAAGCAACTCGTTCAAAAATCAAGCTCATTCCCTGGAACTCAAACGGTATTCGCGAGGGCGCATACCCATAGAACTTGCCAATACTCTTTATCTAACTCACACGCAGTCAGAGAAAGAGAGCCTAATAAAACTAGGTTGTGGCAAAGGCGAAGGGTCATCCGTTCAATCGATACACGAGGCTCAGGGTCTTACCTTCGAGACAGTGGTGATCGTGAGATCCAATTCCAACAAGATAGACCTGTACAAGAGCATCCCTCATGCGGTCGTGGCAATTTCGCGTCACACTGGTAAATGTATTTACTACACAGCCGTGTGCGAATAGGACGCTACCGCCACCTTCGTCCTCAAAGCGGAGAAAGTCACAGCCGATAAGAACAGGGATTACAATTTAAAAATGGCGATACGCATGGGAGACAATACGGTGGTCCAACGTCACAAGTGGAGGGTCAATAATCCCCCTCCTAAACAATCTATCATCACTAATACCAACTAAAAATGTTTCATGTCACGACAATTAAATAATAAATTATAACACCACACAAAGTCACAAACACAGAATCAAAAACAATAAAACTTATACACTTACTCACACCAATGCGCAATACCAGTGCATTGCATTACACGCACAATTCACAAACAAACCAAGACACACAAAGAGCCTAAAAATTAATAACCTAGGCACAGAAAGAAAAAACAGCACACATGGTACTAATTAAGATAATAAATATAGGTATAGACATAAGCCACACACTGTACTTTCTCACAACACCAGCATGTAACAGATACACTCTACATAGTATATATAGTATAAGTTAAGTATTAAAATTAGAAAAAAAAATATTATATGAGTTATTCTTAAGGTACACAACACAACAAAAAAATCATAAAATTAATGTCATACATAATAACACATAAACAATAAGCGTGTATAAATTCAAAAAACTCTAATAATGATTAAGTTGTAAAAAGGGTACAGAACTAGAGTCCGTAGATTAGATAATTAAAAAAAATATATACTAGGTACTGATGATGGATAACACCTTTTGGATATATGCAGTTACTAAAGTCTTATTTTAAAGGAGAATCGTGTTAGTTGTGATCCTATTATTTTTAAGACGTGACGCTTGACCCACATTACTATTTGCTCATATAATGCCCTATGTTGGATTTTCCTGTTATCCTCTTGGCATAGAAATTTTGAAGTGCGGAAGTACCTCATTACCTTTTTTTTCAACTCACTTACAGTGTTACTAATGACTAACATCCTACTATTTTTTTTGCTAAACACTGTTTCTTATGCTCCATTACCTTTTGGTATAATAATGTCAATTACCACTTCTGCTTTTTATCCTTTTATGTTATTCTGCAGTAATGTGACTTATGCCCTATTACCTCTTGATATAAGGATGTCAAATGTAGCTAAGTCTACTCTACCCTTCGGTTTTTTTCTATGTAGATGTAACTTATGCCGAATTACTCCATAAAGAAAATAAGATCAATTGATTTAAGCGACATTAAACCACATAAAACAACGTGGAATCAAATAAATAAAACTACCATTTAATGCTTTGATTTTTTTAAATTCTAGAGCTGTTTCCATTTTCACGATATGACAAGAAATGAAAAAGTAATCTCCATTTTTCTGAAATTTTAAACTTTAAACTGCTCTCCTGAACAATTTAGTTTTTGTCGCTTATACCCTATTACCTTTTAACCGTCGAGATATATATATATATATATATAAAGATTGTTAATGTACTTGTCCAATTTGAAAAGCTGCCCGTAAAACTTCAAGTTAATATTTTGTTGCGATTCATTTTGTCACTTGTCAGTTGAAGTTTCTCCACTTGTACGTTGCGATTCGTTTTTCCATTTGTCCGTTGAAATTTTTAATATGTGTCCCAGCACACATTTCGATTTTTCGCAGTTTACTGCAAATTTTTTTATTTTCTAGACCCCGGTGTCTCTGCCTTAGAACATGGCAGAGGATTTATTTAGCTTAGGTACATTTTAATGCTGTAATATGCTACACACGCACTAACCATTTTTTTTTTTATATCAACACTTTTGTCGTCAATCGCACTTTCCGATGCGCAGAACGCGATCTTAGGTATTAGAGGGACGAGGTCATCTGAGGACGCGGTATATCCTCGCTCGCTTTCTCGTTTACGAGACTTCTCCGGTGCTCAGCTTACCAGGGCTGCCAATTTAGCGCTTTCGGAGCTAGATATAGCGCTTTTTAGGGCAATCTAGCTCACAATTTTCTTAAACAGCTTGCAGCGCAAAATCTTACGCTTTTTATAATATGCAAATATCGAATTACTTTAATAATAAATATATATGAATATCTATACTAATATTTTACAGAGGAAAGATTACATTGTTTGTTTGCATTGAAGACGCTCCAAAACTACTGAACCGATTTGAAAAATTCTTTTACTGTTGGCAAGCTACACTATCTGCGGGTGACATGGGCTATATTATGTTAACAAAAATATTAGGGATCCTTACTAAAACTCCAATAATGTAACCCAAGGTGTAAAAATAAATAAATATATATATATATATATATATATATATATATATCTAAAATTAGTAAAAAACTTTACTACGACTTTGCAGAACACATCATTATCTACAAAAAGTGTCGCGAGAGTATATGTCTAGCTACTATAGCTATATATATATATATATATATATAGCTATGCCGCCACAATAAGTGTTCTTTTAATTTTAATTACAAAAAAAATGCCGCCGCTAGAAAAGGCTCTTTATTTGTATCTTGGTATTAATCCTTATCACAGACTGCTTCAATACCTTTATATAAGTTTTTTAAATTATTCAATTCGGACATTACATACGAAAGATATCACAAGTTTAAAAATGTACGTATTTGACCACATGACCGTGAATCTTTTTCGTGAGCGAAAAATTGTAAGATATATAGAGTTTCACTTCAAAAACGGACTTTTGGAGGCCTTGCGGTGGGGCCATGGGTAGGCCACACGTCTATATAATTTTAATAATGCAATCGATGCTCCTTTATTATTTAGACTGGCAACTTTTTGTTCACTGTGGACTGTAGCTGTAATGGATAAGGGAAAACAATTAAAGGTTTATTTAATTGCACTTTTATGCTCGGACGAAAAATAGGCTACAATTAAACTGTCAATATATCAAAAAAAAAAAGTATTAAGATTTTAGAAAAGTATTGGGTTAAGGCACATTTAGAAGAGACCCAAAATGGGCATTCTCCTTTAATATAAATGTGGCGTGACACCGACCGGCGATTGTCTGTCTACCTTTACTCCATATAATGATGCACCCAAGGACAAGCCCCAGCTGGCCCGGCCTATTGGGGTAAACTGCTTTCGTGGTACTAGGGGGTCTGGAAATATAGGGCCTATATAGTCTTCCCATCGCAATATTCGGGGAACATGGAGATAATGGACAGAGACGATGACTTACCACGACAACGTCATTCATTTATCATTATTATATTCGTGTGTTTGGATTTTGCGCTCTTATGCAAAATACGTTACGACTGCATGGAATTGTAACAAATACACGTATTTACATACGAGTAACAATGACCAAACAAATAACAAGAAAGTTGAATATTTGTCAATTTGGGTAGACACGGCGGCGTCTGAATTTTACGCGTGGGAAAGGCGTCGGGCGCCGCTCCGCTCGCCGTTCGCCACTCGCCACTCCGGCTCCGGCAGTGATTCGCGGACTGTCGCTCGAGTAGTACGGGGCACGTGCGTCGTGAGGCCTTCGTGTGCCGCGGAACGACACTCGCATTTGCGCGTAATATTATATTCCTCTCGCAGTGAGCGAGTCGACGAGGAGCGGCTGAAACTTTGTTAAATATCAGTTGTCGTGTTTATTAGTGAAAAGTGATCGGTGATTATATACATCATATTTGTGATCGGAAGTGCCGCGCGGTGGTGATGGATGCACCGAGGGAGTCCCGGGCCATGGGGGCGTCCGGGCGGCGGGGACGCGAGGGGGCGCGCGCGCGGTGATCTGCGGCCCCGCCGATGGGCCCGCTGCTGGCAGCAGCCGCGGCGCTGGCGCTGCTGGCGCTGGGCGCAGGCGCGGGCGCCGGAGGGGGCGGGGGCGGGTGCGCGGGGCGCCCGCGCCCTCCAGGCTGCGCCTGCTACGACGGGGGCGCCCGCCTCGAGTGCCGCGGCGGCGGCCTCGACGCGCTGCCTCCGCTCCACCACGACCTGCTGGTGCTGTGAGTCTTCACTGACCTCTCTTCTCTTTGTTAGTTTGTTAGTGTATAATATCCCCTTTGAGTCGATGGATTGATCCTTTGACAGTGCTTGCGCGAGCGCAGCTGCAAGTGGCAACGGCGTTCATCCGCGTTGATGTCTTTTGCATGGGCATTGCAGTCGCGAAACGACGCCAAAGAAGGGTATCATAATTTTCTTACGAGTATTACACTTGGCAGATCACAAGAAACGCGTGCGCCGGCGCATTCGCACGCAGCCAACAGAGCAAATTGCAACCCATTGATTGTCTCTGTTGATAAACTCTATCGCAGTTTGTATGTAAGAAACTTTTATTTCTCTTATACATTACATACATATATCAAGCCACTCAGAAAGGATTGCGGAGAAAAAAAAAGAAGTTTTATGTATGATACACCGGCCACGCATAATGTATTTTGAAAATATGAAAATTTATAACTAAAAATAATATTAAATTACAATTTCAAAATTTCCCTCTACATTGTTTGCGAGCTAATTTATATTATCGTGTCTCATTAAACAATGCATCTGCGCCGGGAACATTTTCGCGCTGTTTTTTTACCATTTCAATGAATGTTGCCTGAAACCGGACGAATCGTACGATAGACTTCAATGGTATTCATGGATGAAGATCCTTCTAAAGCAATCGTGTATCGTTGGTACAACGAACACGACGTACGCGGTTGACTAACTTTGGAGGGTGAAGAAAGAAGTGGTCGCCCTTTGACGGCTGTTACGGAAGAAAATGTGCTTGCAGTGGAGAATCCAATCCAAGACAATAGGCGAGTTACGTATCATAAGATTCAGCACGTACTGCACATTGGTTCGGGAAGTCTTCACAAGATTCAACGTGGGCGTGGGCGAGCTTCGCGTGAGGAGGATAGTTTCAAGCTGAGTGCCGCACAACCCCACCGATGCTCAGAAGCTGGCCCGGAAGGAATGGAGCCGTGATATGATATGATAAACAAATTTGAAGCAGGTTCGTTTCGGCGTGTTTACGACATCATTACAGGTGATGAGTCCTGGATTGATCAATACGATACAGAAACGAAGCTACTTTCGACGGTTTGGGTGTTTCAAAATGAATCAACGTTCACCAAAGTGGAGCGATCTAGAAGCAGGAGTTTTTTCAATTTCACTGGCTACTTGGTGTCAATTTATTTACGGAACCAAAGAAGCATCAACGCCGAATGGTATACTACCAAACACTTGGCAAAAGTGTTATCTGTTATGAGCAACAAGCTAGGACTCCACGCGCTACTGCTTCACCACAACGACGCGGTCCAAACGAGGGACTTCCTGGACAGCACTCCTGGGTCCTGAGGAGGGTTCCTTACAGCCCTGACCTAGCACCGTGTACGACTTCTTTTATTCCCGAACAAATAGCTCAAAAGGGATACAATTGTCGTCGCACCGAAGATGCAAGCTGTAAACGACGTGTCTGCGGCGGAATGGAAAAATTGATTCGAAAACTGATTCGACGCATGAAACATTGTAAAGAGGTTGGTGGAGAGCAATTTGAAAGGATTTTTTATTAAAGAAGAAAAAATATATATCTATGGATTTTTTATTTTCGCAAAGCTTTCTGAGTGTTCCACGTATTTGTAAGGGAAAATAACTGTTTTTAGGTTGCCTTCAGCCGCCCGCCGACGGCCGACGACGACGCACGAGACGCTCGCATTTTCTATAATATCGTTATACGAATACATTTTACTAAGTCTACTTAAGGCCAATTTTCTCCCAATGTCATAATTTTGCAGTGTGAAAATCTTTTTTTCAAAATAATTGTATCTTTATCTTTCTTAAATATCCGTTGACTAGGGTTCGAGATGTATTTCTGAAGACTTTTAATGGTTCTGTTCTCATTTTAGCAAAACTAAAACCCTTATGATATCGTCATGTCGGAAATCTATCGCGTTGGGCTTTGTTACACAATGCCGTCACACTAATAGAGACACGTTCATCTGTACAGTTAAAAAGGTGCACTAAGTGAAATAGGTTTCTGTGATAAGGAGATATGTATAAATGTGCGAGTGGGAGCGTGCACCGAGCGATGCACCGGATGGCCCTATTGCGGCCCTATTAATAGAGTGAGCCCGGGCCCCCACCGCCCCCCACCCCCACGGCGCCCATCACCGCCCTCCCGATAGCAGGCGCTGCAATCGGATCACGGCGATGAACACCCTCTCTATGCTATGCTCAGTGTTCCGCGAACTCGTTTCTAATGAGCCCTAGAAATTGTATCGTGTTGTTGTATAAATGTGTAATATATTGGTACTTGGATTGCATTGCCAAATGGAAACAAACTAGTATGACACTGGTCGGTGGCAGGTGTGAGCAACGGGAAGGCTTTGCAACGGTCAGCCAGCGTTACAGATGACCCACATCTTGCAGGATGGTGTAACATGGACGTGTACAAACTTTGTATTCCCTTCAAAGACAGTTTAGAAGACGTGTATTCCGCTTGAGGGCCGATACAATGCTGATTGCGTTTGTTTTGAGGGCGTGCCACGGTTTAAAATTCAAAATTATTAGTTTTCTAAACTCCACATTTTATGAAATATATCAACTTTCTGTAATGTTAAAGTTTTTTCCTTACAAATGACAGCTAGTGAAAGTAATGTACGAAAACGACTCAAATCTGCATCCATAAAGTTAGACACCAAAAGAAAGAGAAAGAGAGAGAGAAAGAAGCGAAACACTGAAAGGAGTGTCGAGGCCGATTTTAACGAAAACTAAAGTCGAGTCATTAAATTTTTGTAAAATCAATGATCCTTGCCAGGAATGGAATCCGCTAATTTTGAAAATCAGACACCTGTATTTCCCTTTCCTCAAACAGATATAATGTATGTAGCATCTATTCTTGTTAAGAATTTTATAGTTTCGCACGGGCCGGTTTCTATTCAATATATAATTGTCTGTTTATCTAACTCAACTCAAAAGATTGTAAAAAAACAAATTATAATACTATATCCATCTCTGTACAAACAAACGCCAACTCGTTTTTACTTCCATTTACCGATTGTATCATCAGAAATGATTAACGACGAACACAATTAGTGTCCATTGATGGAAACGTGTGCGGTTCGAGGATGCACACGGAAAGCACACAGGCGTGTCGTCGACCTCAGGCCACTGTATGAACACTTTGTGCAGCCATCTGTTGTTTAATAACATCATCGTTGGGAAGACGAACGCCGCTCCAAAGAGGCCGTTCTTGGTGCCATGTGCACTTGTGCACCGCACACGCGTTTTATTGCTCGTATTGTATTTACGTATCGATGTGGTCGTGGCCCATTCAGTCGCGCGGGTCGAGGCCGCCCGCCACCCCCGCCACCCCACGCCACCCCCCTACCCCACGCGTGCACCGGTGCATCGGACAGGTGACGCGGTCGTTGAGCATCTCCCATAGAATCGGTGCGCTCCGTTGACGGACCTTCCTCACAGAGAAGGCATTACTCTCGATCGTACACGAGGGACGCACTCCTCGCAAAGGGCAGAGAGCGGCCGTTGCCAACGGGTTGTCCTGCCTGAGATCGATATCGGTGAGTGAGGGTGGGGGCGCGCGATGATGGATGTCGGCAATAACGAGCCCCGCGAAGGGTCGTTAGCACCGGCTCGCACTTACGGCGACGACACCCTGCCCTCGGCCTCGGGGACCGCAGCTCAGATTCGCTCGCTATTTAAACTCCTATTTGTTCTTCCTTGTATCTGAGATCGGAAATGTGTACCATAACGATATAATGATTTACGTGCGCTCGTTTCAGGCTTATACAAAATAACTAAGTAATACATACATACATACATAACTTCACGCCAGGTCCCTTGCGGGGTAGGCACGAACAACAGAGCGCCATTTAGGCTTATTCTTACACACCTCACTTGCTTCTTTGACATTCATAGTTCTTGTCATGCACGCTCGTCTGTTTTTAAGGCTCCTGACATCACCTTCTGCTAGTACACGATCAATTTGATCATGGAAGGTGTGTCGTGGCCTTCCGCGACTTCTGCATCCACTTTTGCATTGTATATCTGTTTAGTCATTCTTTCATCATACATTCTTTCCACATGCCCGAACCACCGGAGCATTCCTTTCCTTACCTTCACCCCGACACTCTCTTTCAGACCAACTCTCTTTCTTACTTCGGTATTACGAACGCGGTCCGCGAGCGTCACTCCGCAGATTTTGCGCAGTGCTCGCATCTCGACCGCGTTTACTCTACTTTCGTGCTCTCTATTCCATACCCAACTCTCGCTTCCATACGTGAGCGTAGGTACCAGAACCGCGTTGTGTATGGCAAGCTGGGCCTTCTGGCTGAGGTTCTTAGCGCCTAGAAGTTTACCTAACGCTCCATTCACACTATTCCCAAATTCACTCTTCTTCTATATCAGCGTGTACCTTCCATCCCTGCTAAAAGCACATCCGAGATATACAACTCATTCACTTGTTCCAGCATAACATCATCGACCATTACCCTTGCATTCGTTCTGGTTGTTTCTCTTTCAAACACCATCACCTTTGTTTTCTTCGCATTCAAACGTAAGCCTCTCGCCTGACAGTCATCTTTCATCATTGTGACTAGTGTTTGCAGTTCTGATGGCGATTCGGCTAACTAAGTAATAGCACACTTTATAGTTACGCGGATGCACGTGATTAATCGAAATGCCCTCTCTCCGTAGAGTTTCAAGCCTCGACGACATTCGGGAATAGATACGTAGGCGGCCACTGAATAAAATCAGGCTACGATCGCATAATAGGCAGAACAATGGGAGGGTGGCCTTCGGGTGGTTTATGGGCTCGTCACTCGTAAGGACGTCCTTGCCACCGGAATCGGGTCGATGCAATAGCCTCCACAACACCAATACAAGCTATGCCGCGAACAATGCTCGCTTGTGCTAGACCCACACACTTGACTGAATTGAGATCGACAGTGGGTGCAACTGTTTATCTTCCTACCTCCATCGACTACCTCGATATCGAGTATCTATATCACAACTAAAACATATTCCGCTTACACCCAAAATCAAAATTATTAATTTTATTCATTGTACGAGTATATACTTTCTTTTAGTTTGTTCGCAACTGGCAACTCAGCTTACTTTAAACAAAACTAGGATACAGATAAAATATTTGCTGACTGCCTTCTTGGTGCGAACACATCATGCATTATACAAAAGCATTGAGTACATATTAATTAGAAAAAAAGAAAAATATAAAAATACAAAATAAAGAAATAAAAAAAAATTATAAATAATGAACTTAATTAAATAATTAGCAAGAGTGTAAAATATCTTGGTGTGCTTAACCGATGCATTGAAATATCGAGCTCTTGGCACATATTATACATAAATTCTGTAGAGTGGTGATGTTGACAGTACACAGTGCGACATGCTGCTAGAGCGAATATTTACGATTTGCAAACGGATCCAGTCGTGTACAGCGAAGTTTAGTTTTCGAGAAGTTCGGGCTGTCAATTTGCTGTTTAAGAGTTATAAAGAAATAGAGTATCAGCAGTGTGCGTCGCAATTGCAATTGCAGTGGTACCGCTTGCAGTATTCTAATCTGAATCGTAAATTAAGACTACGGAAAAAACTTCAAAAGTTTATTTAATTTACAACAACCAAATAACGGGATGAACGATTGTTGCCAACTGAAATTTCAAAGTTCTAATTACCTACATGTAATCAAGCGCCATTTTAAATTAACAGCCACGTGTTTGAAAACGAGAAAAAAATGATATTGTTAATAAGAAATATCCATTGTAATTATAAAATTGTTTTGACACGTTTTGGGGAACGGCCGGAGCGAGAATATCCGGTAACTAATTAGCACTTTTATTATTCGTCGGCAGGTTCATTGTTTGCAAACACTTAGAGAAGATGGTCTGATCTATGCTGATAGAGTTTGTTGTCATAAAACGTTTAAGTTGATTGAATAAGTAGTCTCTTTCGACTGCTTGATGGGCATGGACGCGATGCATATACGTTATATGCATGTTATTGCGTACGCATGTTTTTCCCGGCGAGGTAATAAATTTCTTTATTGCCTCGTATCTTCCAAACTGTTTGGTGATTGCGACAGTTAAGCTATCGTTATATATGTTTGAAAAATAAGTTACTGTTTAAATATAATTAGGAATAATAAATTAGTGGAAAAAGTTTTTGGTAGCGTAAAAATGGGCCATGTTTGTGCTGGACCTTATTCTATCTTTTGAAATCGTTATAAATATCCGTAGCCTAATTATATATGAAAATAAATAATTTTATGACATAAAAAAACCTGACTGCTATAAAGCAATTAATCTCTACTTCGGTTTAACAGACCATATGAGCTGAAATAGCCTAATAAAGCTGTGAAGCCTGTGTAATAGCCTATGAGCCTAATAGACTTAGGCTTACAGCTCATGATTTCATACAAATTTTTATATATATCAAAAAGCTTTCGTGTTTTCGAGTCGCGCTCAAGTCGACCGCTTGCAATTCGGGTCATAGTTGCGCATAGACAGACACACGCGTCTAGTGTTTTTTTTATTATTATTGCTGGAGATCAGCAGACAGGCAGACGGCCCATTTGCAACACCAAAGGGCTACGAATGCGCTGCTGCTCTCTTTAGGGACCCTGGAACCTGGCCACTAATGCCGGAACACAACACAAGGTTGTTATGGCGGCATACTGTAGACCAGGAGTGGTCGCCATCCAGTCGGGCGAATGCCCTACCACCTGGCTGTGGGTTGTTTTGTCGCCTCTTACGACAGGCCGCCCGGCCGCAGGAAATTGTATTCTTTCTCCGTTCCTGCACGGATAAAAACGTGTAAAAGTGTTTCACTAAACCTATCAACAACACAATAACTTTAAATAATATTATTAGGATTCTGGGATACGAAGGTAAAAAAACACAGCTGATTGCTTCAAAACCTAGTTAAAATAGATATAACATTTGACACACGTATAAATCTTGTTGGTCTACGTAATTGTGGTAATATGGATGAATATCATTGAAATCAATATTGTATAGGAAAAGTAACCATTGATAAAATAATAGTATAATAAAAAAAATAAAAAATGAAGACGATCGTTTGGATTCAGTGCAAATTGCCGGCCAACATCGGAGTCGACTCTTAGCCATCAATAGGTATTTTATTTTTTATCAAAAACTACTTTATTGGAGGTTTGAATGCTTGAAACTTATTTGTTACATTTATTTTTCCATTTTGGTTGTGTGGTTCGGACTCGCACGTTGCCACTGTTTACACAGTCTTATTCTATTATGTATGAACAATCATAAGATTCGCCATCGTATTGCCAATGTATTGAAACCAGTGAAAGGGTCGCATACGCTCGCACTTCGCGTATGAAACGAATGTTGACGTCGAAGAAATGCCCGAAGGCCGTTCTCTATTCTGTGTAGTTCAAAGTGGCCGCTTTGCAATCGCTAAATGGGGTCGGGGATTTGAGCGGTCTAATTGGGGGTGTTTGACAGTGAATCAAACTCGATTCATTAATATGAGGAGGGGCTGCCCTGACAGTTGAATTGAAACGATCTTTTGTTTGCAGGGACGTGTCGAACAACAACATAAGCACGCTGCCGCGCGACGCGCTGCACGCGGCCGCCGGCCTGCGCGACCTGTGAGTCACCTTCACTCACCCACCACATACACCACATCGAGAGCAAGGAGGGACGAGGGCGCTTACACCTACTCGAGGCTCGACAGTCCTTGCTCCTCAAAGTACACCACTCAATCATATCAGAGCCATGAGTTTGTGTACTTGAATGGAGTCCTGTTCAATCTTTTCTTTGGAATCAGGAGCCTACTCCCAATAAATGAAATGTATGTGGTGTGGTGTGTGGCATTAACACGCACATGCATGCATTATATAAACACATGGCCACGGATTTAGATCTCACAAAAGGGAAGCGAGCTAATCGCCTCGACCTAATGCCAATCTCTCAAAGCTCAAAGCTAAACCTCTGAAACACGTTCAACGGTTTAGCGACCTCCGAGTAGGCACAACGGTTCTGTTCAATCAATCAACAAACAAAACTTAAGTAACACAATTGAATGGAATATACTTATATAGAAAGGGTTTCGTCTAAAAAACATTACGCGTATCTTCATAAAATGCTTGTTTGTACGATAAATCGAGAAACAAAAATGCAAAAATTGCTACTTATCAATACGATGCTTAAAACAACCAGAAAAACCATGTTTTGAATACTTTTTGTCAGCTTATTAAAAACTTTGTTTAAAATCTGTTCCGAAGCGATTATATTTCGATATCTACAGCAAGGTTCAGAAGACAAGTGTGTGAAGTTCACAGTGTCTGAGTTTCGTTTTTCCACGTCCGTTTTCCTAAAATACGCACGTAAGAAAAACCTAGCACAAAAATAATACATAAAACAATAGAAGAAGAAGCAAAAGTCTAAATTGGTTAATTTTACGAAGTGTACCGATGGTAGATGTTTACAAGTAAGCCCTCCGAATAGATTTGTTTGGTCGTGTGCTTGGAACTCACCGTTCGCGAAATTGCACGAGAATAAGGCGCACGAGGAGCGGAAACAGCTGCCGCAAATGGGGGCTCGTTTGTTGCGATCTTATTGTCATCTATGCTATAATCAAATATCATCCGCACCGTTTGTTTTTCTTCCGCGGTCGCATATCGCTCCCACCTCCCCCCTCCCATCTGCGCTCAAATAAATTTCCCGTCATGTACCATTATCATAGCTCTCCACCCGTGAACCCGTGAACCCGTGAAGCGCAGGCTTCGAGGCGAATGAACGCGGCACTTCTACACATTATAATTCTTCTCGCAACCGATGTTCATTCGCCTATTTCTCATGTGCAATGACGTGATGCACATGTTGCAGCCGAATAGAGTATTAAATGAGGTCGCTCGAGAGAATCGAGAACTGAATGTGGCAAAGACAAAGTAAAATGGATGTGTGGCATCACGCGGAAGGACCGCAACAGGAACTTCCGCATCGCGATGTCCGTGACATAGCAGACAAACTGCAAGAGAGTCGCATATGTGGATAACCAATGAGTGGCCGTATCGCCTCCGTCAGATACCGGGAGAAATGTTGGTTTGCCTCTGTGAAGGATGACATGAGAACCGGCGGTCTCAAATCACGCACGCTAAGGATCACGCGAAGAGGGGAAGGGAAAGTAGGAAAGTGGAGCCTGGGTGTGGAACCGAACGCTCGAATGGTGATGACTCATATGGTACGACAGGAACCTGTCTTCGAATCGGCTGGAGTGGGTGCCGGGCGGGGCGCTGGCGAGCGCCGCGCTGCTGCGCCTCTGGCTCGACCACTGCCACCTGCGCCGGCTGCCCGCGCACGCCCTCGCCGACCTGCGCCACCTGCATTTCCTGTCAGTACCACCATTATACCTATCACTTTTACCACTACCCACGTCGTGTCTCCCTGGTAGCAAGGCAAGGCAAGGCCGATGATCAATCAAGCTTCAAGTGGTACACGCGCGAGCAATACTCAATTATATTTATGTTTGTTAAATGGCAGCTAGAAATAGTTGCATCTGTTGCGCGGGCGCAGACTGATCGCGACGCGCGCGGCCTTAGGGCCGATGTACATAGATCCACTCACTTATTGGCTTCAAATCATAGGAAACCAATACTTCTGAATTCAATATTCCCAATTTAATATTTTTAAGTCAGTCCGCACCCCGAATCGATGGCTGGATCAATATGAATCAGCCTTTATGTCAATGTATAAATAATGCTACTTAGACAACGAGTATGGCGCAAAGAGAGTTCCACAATATTAGAGCCCGGTGACCGAATTTTGAACCTTGTTTCCAAGAGGTTTCACATAAAACTAATTTTGCATTAATCATTTTTTAACACGTTTTTATTAGCTTCACCTGTATGTATGTATGTATGTTTGTAACCGACCCCTTTGAGCTCGATTTTGTCCTACTTTGAACGATCAGATTTAATTCAAACTTTGCACACCTGTCAAAGGTCGATGACAATGCACTAATATAGTACCATGGAGCTGATCTGATGATGGAGTCGGAAGGTGGCCGTAGGAACTCCTGTACTAAACAAGATAGACCCGTCGTGTTTGGGCTCGTCTTACTTGTCTTGGCTAGCACTCTGCTGCTACATGATATGCAGGATCTCACAAGCTTGTATTTAAAAACATTTAAAAAAAACAACTAAAAAATGAAAAATAAATAATAGTTATAAAAAACTAAAAAAACACGCTTTCATAAAAAATCCAACTAAAAAACAGAAAATAAAATTCAATAAATTTGGTTTCTGATGAATGGGATCTTAAAAGAAGCGTGGGGTGTATTCAAAAGCTTTTTCTTCTTCTTTAATATCTTAAAAAGCGCTTTTTTTAACTATTATTTTTATAGTGAACTTTATCAGCAGTACGATATTCACTGCCGAAGTCGTAAAAATTGTGCGGCCCTCTAATTTTAAAATAATTATAAAGTGAAAAATGATGACAGTAAAATGTCGTAGAAGTTACAAATAATTTCAATGAGAATGAATGTGAAGAGTATTTGTGCACGGGCCAAGTGCATTATTTATGGGTTTTAATAAATGTGTTCGTGTAAAAATCATTTATCACGAGTTCTCATAAATCTAGCATCCACCATTTGGCGTATCTAATACATTATTGCAGCCAACCGACTAGTTGTTATTTATCACGCACTCCATTCCCTCATAATCATATCACATCACCGCCATTTGTCGCGCCGTAGCCCGTTGCAGTTTGAGATGAGCCATATTTTAGACTAAACGATTCGTTGGCTTGTAAAGAGCACTGAAGGCTGAGTCACGCTTTGCGGACAGTCGTCTTGCTAACCCGCTGCTGCCGAGCCCGTTATTGGGTCAGCGTTCTCTGCTTACGCTTCACAAACAAACCTTGGAGTCGTAGCTGAGTGAGTTGAAATGGCACAGGTCGGCGGAGGACAACCTGATAAGCGAGCTGGAGAGCGGCGGCGTGGGCGCGCTGCGCGCGTTGCGCACGCTGCGCCTCGGAGGAACCTGCTGCGCCAGGTGCCCACGAGGGCGCTCGCCCCGCTGCACCACCTGCAGACCCTGTGAGTCCGTCTGCCTCTCATCTAATATCTAATGCCTAGTCTTAGGCACGACGCGATCACAAAACGCCGCTATTTCAAACTAAAAAAGGAACCCACACGATCTCACGATGGTTTTTTACTTCGGGAATTACTAAGAATAGATAATATTGTATAAAATTTGCTGCGCACGCAAACACAATCGCCTATCGAAAATAATATATTTTTTTGATGAATCACAATCCGGAACCAAAAGTTAACATTTAAAAGTTGAGTAATATCGTCAAGTGCAGTGTCAGTTCAAAAATACTTCAAAACATTTTCAACATGTTAAGAAAAGTCAAGGAACCGTAAATATGCGAGGCGACTCGCACTCGGCTCCTCGTTTCCTGCCACAGGTGACAGACACCGGGCTGTGGGCGGACACGGGACGCGTTCCAATCGCATCGTTTACACCAAAGAGTATGATTCGTAAACATAAACACAGCGGCAGCCGATCCAAAGCGCTCCATCATGTGAATGCCAAACACTGCCCTCCGCAAATAGCCGAGTGGCGCGTTCCGCGTCCGCCGCTGTCCGCCGCCGTGAGCAACGCGACGCGCCGCAACGCGCCGGAATCGGGGACGCACGGTTAATTAACCCTTTTCGTGTGTTCGCGACTGTCATAAATCATTAACTATTAGCCGCGTGCGAGTAGGACCTGCACGAGGGGGGTTCCATTATAAAATATGTACCTGTTTTAATAGTCAATAATTTATAATTAAATTCCAAATATTGATGATTTGGTACTACATCATTATAAGTTAAACGCACTAACAGCAGTGCGGCGTTTACACGCTCCGTTAACCGCTAGACTTGTATAATATGTTTTACGCGAGTTGCGTACCCTTTTTTACAACTTAATTTCTAGATTTAATTTTTATAATTTAACACGCTTATTAGTTATTTTGGTTCTTTGTGTGAATTCAAGAATAACTTATTATACTAATGTAGAGTTACACTGTTACATGCTGATGTTGTGAGGAAGTGCATGTGCAGTGTGGGCCTTTGTAGAATATTAATAATACCTTCTCGGCGAAATCTTTGAAGTGAAATTTCTTTATCAGCGTTGGAAAAAAAAATTACCGTCACTTGTCTGTTACGCGCCATCTTGTTTTCTTGCCCCTACCTGGGGCTTTGTTTATTTAACCAATTTCTGTAAATTGCATATAGTAGATCATTTTGCGAAAAATAATGTCATAAAGAAGTTTCATTTCTTACGTGTGTACACTAGTACACGCATATATATTTTATAAACAGCAACAATCATACAATCACTTAAAAAAATATGAACACATAAGTAAGTATTACTGTAAATTTAAAAATTGCACCGCTAGAGAGAGAGGTGTTGGCAACATGTTGCCAAATTTAAAGGAATTTTATAACACATTTTAAAAACTTTTTTGGAAATCTCTTTAAGCGCGTATTAAATCCAAACTTTAAATAAGTTTTCATCTTAAAATTTTCGGAGACCTATGAGGACATTCTTTTTTGTTATTGCCTCATTACAACTTTAAATTGAAAATATTATGTTTGAAATTATTTAAAAAAGATATTTCATTGACGCTCCAGTAGATGATTATGATACAGCTCAAGTTTGAAAAGGGCCATTTAAGCTTTAGTCGTTCCTGAGATAATAAGGCACAGGCAAAGCCGAGTGCAACCATTCCTTGCTTTTCGATTGATTAATTTCTAGGGTACCAGTGAAATGAGACAGCGTGCGTGCCGCTGCCGGATTTCCTCTTCAGCTGCCGGGACCCCAAAAGCGGCCGCCGTTCACGGTGTATCAAAGAAATATGTCCGTCGCTTATTCATTTATCAATTATTTTGATACCGCTTTTTCAGTCGCGAGCGCGCTATAAATTCAATCCGAAACGTAATCATTTGGCATGCAATATAGCCTAATAAATTTCAAATAATATTTGTTTTTATATCAAATATGCCCGTTGATATCGCGTTGTAATGAATCGGCGGCGTTGAGGAGGGCGCGGGTCGTCGGCCGACGAGCTCGTCACACGATTAATCAACGCGACATCTCTCGGAGGAATAGACCCCCGTGCCCCCCCCCCCTGCCCGCCTCCTGTCTCTTCCACACTTGATTACTTGTGACTAGACACGGTGACAAGTTCTCGGACACCCTGAGACAGTTATTTTCGTTGAACCTTTAGCGGCTTTAAGGTTAGTTAGGAGGTCTTCACCCTGACGTTTGCTTTTACGCTACTACTGTTTGGTCATTATGAATATGGCGATGACTGACTGGCTAATGCGTGACGTTCTTTGGCAGCAACCTGGCGGGCAACCTGGTCGCCGAGCTGACTGACGCCTCCCTGCCGCCGCTGCCCTCCTTGCACACCTTGTAAGTACCAAACCGATAGCTGTTAGAAAGAAGCTTAGCTCGAAGAAAGAAAGATAAATATTTGTCTTTCTTTTTCTTTTATTTATAGCTCTTGCATGCTCCTTGCACAAATCAGTAATCTCCGGAAAATCACAAGGACCCCAACTGGGTATGAAGCTGTACGCAGCAGGAAATGACTCAGTGTAATTGTACTTTTAATAAAGATTTTCGTCATATTAGACCCGTGCTGGGATCATCATCTTGACTATAGGTGTTAGGGCCGGCTCGATCAATGTGATACACGCAAATACAGAATATCGATGTGATACGGTTAGTCAAAAGCTAAGCGTGGGTGAGAGTTTCGATGACCCACTTTTCTCTCCCCCTATTCCATCTTTCTTATAACTTTACCCTTTTTGTTTGCTTACACAAGTTTGTCTTTGGACAAAATCTGGAGGGAGGACACTGAGAGGCGCGTAGACTCCCAAACGGCTGTATGCCTAAGGAGACCACCGAGCGGATGCCCTGGGGATACTGGCCGTTAGACTACCCACTAAACTTAAATTTGAACACCTATCTCTCACGATTTTACGGGGCGCCACCAGAACGAATTCAGAGACACTATGTCTGCGAGGCCTCAGCTCTGGACGCTAGTCGGCGTGTGCGGGGAAGGATACCCTCTTTAAGCGGCGCTTCCGACTCCGAAGCCACCTCCTGCGGATGGGGTCCGCAGACGCACTCTTCTCCGTCTGTCGCTCCGCTGTTTCCTTCTGGGCATCATATATAGGTGACGGCATCCACTTTCCATTATGCGGGCCGCTAGTCTGTTTGCCAGCTTTCCACTGAGAAAGCTCGAAGCAAACAAGCAATGAACTGTTGATGTGGATTGGAGCGCTGGCCGTGCGATGTATGCGGCTCGCATCGCGCCTCAGTCATGGCACCGAGGTCGCGGCCACCTCGCGCTCCATCGCGACGGGGTCCGGAAGGCGGGGGCTGCGGGGGGGCACTCGCCGCGGGTGCACGCCGCATGCCGACGCCTTGCACCGGCGCGAAGGTGAGCCGGTGCCGCTGGCAGTGCGCCGCTTTCGCGCACATGGCTCGGCCCCCACGACGCACGCACGTCTTATAATACCTACGCATATATACATATATGCACGCGTTCTGGTGTCCTTTCCTTCGTGATAATTGGTGAAGCCAAGGTCGCTCACCAACTGCAAGGGTTAAACGAGTGTGGCGATTGAATTAGCGACGTTCACCACCCCGCGCTGGTGGAGACGGAAGTGGGTGGCGTCAAACCGCGGCGCGCCGGGCGTCGACCCCGGCCCCCCCGCGAGGTAGGCCCCCCGCCCCCATCGCGCGGAGGGGCCTCTGGCTGATCCCGCCGACCGACACTGATAATGTCTCGCTGATTAATTGCTGCTAACCGTCTTCGCTCAACCACTTTTCCTTTACTATTTTGCTTATTTTCTTTTCGGCAGTTTTGCTACACATCTTTTTGGTGGCTATCACGTTACTCATTCGACTCTAACATATGAACTGAGTGATGTTGGTAATGTAAATGTTAAAATTTCATCATCTTTTACCGACTTCGTAAAAGGAGGAGGTTCTCAATTCGTCATATAACTATTTTTATGTATGTTCTAGCTATAACTTTTTTGTTTCTGAATCGATTCTTTATTTGTGTTGAATTTAGTGTACTTTCAAAATGGACTCATATGAATTTCATTGCTGTCGGACCTAGAGTTTCGAAGACATCACTAAAAATTCGTTAAAATCGGAGAAAATGTGTAGTTTTTGAGGTTTGTCATTTAATTGGTTCTTAACCGATTTTTATTACTGTTTTTGCATTGGATTCAGTATAGCTTAAGAATGGTACTATATAAATGTCAATAGGTCCTGAGTTTTGAAGATATAACTGAAGACTTCTCCTAAAATGAAATAGAAAATCGTATTGAAATATCATTAAGTTTAGTTTGGAAAACGATAAACAGCACGGGCGCGTCCACAGAGTTATGAACTCTTATCGGAGTTGAGTATTACACATCCAACGAAAATACTGCCTGGTGATCCAAAAACGCAAAATTTGCTACGGCGTCTTGAAGTCGCTGCCATGTTAAACATAAAAATTACTATATTTCGCAATATTTTGTTGTACAAAATACAATGTATAGTATTTTTTGAGATTTATTTGGCACCAACTTCAAGGTGTAGAAAATTTATTTCTTGCTGTGTAGTTACTCTTGGAGTCGGTTTCTTTTTTGTTAGATTGTTTTTATTTCATTACTATATAACTAATGCATTCTTTCTTACTTTATATATCCACTAAAATTGTAAACGATAGCCGTTTCTTTGGCGATTTAAGAATGTCCTTCTCTAACTAAGGACTCGCCACTTCGCTCAGTGTAGGCGCGCAAATAATAGAGCAATTACTCCGGCCATTGAGATGCTAATTCGTTTGAATACGTATCGACAAACATGAGCCGGGGTTACGATGTCGAAACTTTCATTATGGCTGAAACTCGTTCCATAACCCGTGTCTTTTGATTACTCACTGTTGCGAATCGCGATGTCGCAAAGGGCGAGGCCGGCCCTCGCGAGATGTGTTCGCCAGATGCTAGAAAAGTGGCGTCGCGTGCCCGTCGATGTTCATGCAAATGCTTCGACAAAAAGGCCGCGCCACGGCATCCAGATTAACACGCCGATTCACTAAAAACACAAGCAGCTTCTTATTTCTTACTGATACAAGAATGTCAATTATTTCAGACAGATAATGTACTTCATTCGTGATCATAAAGAATGTTACTAATCGTATTTTGGAAGAATTTAATTAGTCTAATGCAACAGTGAATTTAGGTGACCAAAAATTCAACAGTCTAAATAAATAAAATATTATTATTTAAAGGAATGACTCTGTCCTATTTTTAAATCCCAGAGAATAATCTGTCTGTTGACTTAGTAGTGGCCGTACCTGCGTTAGTACTGTAGCTGAATGCGTCTCATTTAAAGCGTTAAAAAATAACGCCGTTAACGAAAGCCACATTAGTGTCGATACATATGATATCACTATCAATATTTAACGTCATCAACAATGTCGCGTCTCAAAGAACGTATAAAACCAATCTCCAATCATCTGCGTGAATTGGCCTATATCTGTTAGACTTTCGCATAGTCCCTAACACATAGTAAGTTGAGTCTTTAGATTAAATACGTCACTGTAAACTGTAGTGATGGGCGTCTTACGAGTAACAACTCGTTTAGTGGTGGCTTTGATCGGGTGCACTGGTCGGCGACTGACGGTGATGCGGCCACTACAGAACAGATACCAGAGAGTGCACTTTCTACAAGGCTCAACACTCTGGTTGCGACGAATTCCAAGAACATCACCTCACACGTGTTTCTAATGTATGACTGCGACCGTTCCAGGAGTCGGCTTCTGTTATCGTTCTTTGGTGGCACGCATAACTTAATTAGTGCTCGACCTTGACACGCGCCCCAAATTAATTCGAGCAATGTAGGCCGCGATTTGTCATTATTAGGGCTTTTTCGGGCACAAGTGGCTCCCAACGGGTATCGTGTAGGAGACTCTATGAAACAGTGACAAACGCAGGTTCTTATAACTTGTTGTAAACGTATAAAAATCAATTGAACCTGCAGTTCTTTTTAAATAGAAAACTGGCAGATGGCCACCTGACTGTAAGTAGTAACTGGCGAAGTCAAGGATACCTCTCTAATTAGATATGTATTTAAAATGAAATCAAATGATAATAAGTGTTATTTTCAAGATATCATATTGATATAAGCTAATAAAAAGGAAGAATTAAAAATGTAAATGTAAATCATAACATTAAAAAGAAATATGCCCAACAAGGTTTGAACAATTCCGATGCGGCGCCCACCTGGTTGGCACCTTGAAGTATACTGTTACGACCTTTTCAAATAACTCCATGTTTCCAAGGATCTGTAAAACCGCGGAAGGGGGGTTCACTCAATCCACCAGATAGAGGGGATAGCTGCAGGCGAGGAAAACGACTGCTAGGTGTCGATAATTTGTGGATTACCTCAAGCACCAGTAAAGTGGTGCGTCTATTAAATGGGGCGGACACCGACTCAAACGAATATTCAAAGTTCTCCCCGTTATACAATTATTGGAAGAATGCAATTAAGAGGACGGACGTCTCCGCTAAGAGTTATTTTAAGGATTCTAGACAGTCCGACGACTAGGTTCGGAACGGATTTCTAATAATTGACGAAAGATCCAGAAAGCTTAAAAAATGGAACATTATAGATATTAGAATATTTATAAAAGTTAAATTTTCAAAGATCTGGTGCTTTAGACCACGGTCAACATAATAATAATTAGACAATAAGTGGGGACACTTAGACAGCTGGTAGCATGCAGACGTAGGATCCGAGGGTTGCAGACGATGCACTCGGTTCGACGACTCCCCGGCGAGAGGGCGCAAGGTGACACCACCACCAGCGAGAGCAGTGCACTCGGCCTGAGCGAGAGGCGGACAGTGGGTCAGCGACCGACGCCTTCCCCCCGCCCCCCGCACCCCGGCCCCCCTCTGGATCGCCAACACAAATAAATAACACTGGATGATATATTTATGGAATTCGCGTGAATCGTTTCGGATGCCGTAAACCGCTCAACGCCACTCGCCGACTATCATTCCGAATACACGCCGGAACATGAAATCGTCAGTGAGACATTTATCGCTTACATTTCATTCGCCTTCAATGAATATCATAATTTAATTTGACATGGAAAGGTTATTTGGACGAAAATATAGATGCTGCCCACCGCAACCCTCGCCAGTCGTACCACATCCACATACAATGACTGCGGTCTATTCTTATTTCAATTACAACTACAATTAAATGTGTACAATTTATTCATTCATTCATTAAAACAAAATTTTACGTTATAATAAGCGAAATCTTTTTTCGTCTTCAACTTAGTTAGTTGGAGACTTGGTTATGAAACCAGTCTTCATAACCAAGTCCCCGACTCCAACCGTGACTCCTGGTATCATTGTATCGAGAGCTGTGTAATATTGACATTCATATCACAATTGTCCACATGTTGTAAAGATGTGTGTTGCAAGAACGTATAAGTGAGACATGAAACTCCTAAATTATGTCTTGAAAAAATGCACTAATGAGAGAAAGATGAATGTGTGCTTTTTATGATAGGAAGGATAGAAAACGGCTGCCAAAAATAATATTTAAATAACGGTTATAAATAGAAATAAGAGTTAATAAGAAAAACAAATTAAAATAACGACGGAAAAAACAATTACTGAGGTATCTACATTATAATTTGGGTAACTGATAAAAGTTAATAATTTCCATTTCTTTCCTGTCTTCCGCCTTTCTGAACAAAATTTTGCGACGAAATTCTTGATAGAATATCCGTAATCGTCTCGTTGAAGAATACCAGCATGTCATTTACGGCCAGTGCGCACTCTATAGAAAATAACAATCTGTTCTGACAATAAAGTGTGTCATGTATCGCGCTGAAGTGGCAATAAACATGCCGACAGTGTGCGTTATGTGTGCTCGGTGTGCAACAAATCGCGCTGTGAACGGGCGACGACAAGCCACCCTACAACATGCGAGCATCCTCTCGTCATTTCCGACGGCCGATTCATCCGAAGTCAGTGAATTAAAATGCACACGCCGGACAGCGATGAAGACGTTCACGTCCCGACGCGATATTTAATCGAGACATTAGCGGCTGTAAACAAAATCCAACGTGCATTCGTCGAGTGCCAGTTAAATAACGAGGGAATAAATTCTCGTAATATCGCGTGGGAAAGATAAAATAAGTACACGGCACGACGGGGCATCCGGTGAGTCGGTATTTAGGGGTGATCGATTTGGGCGACGCGGACGGCGCCAGTACAGTACACACATCTCCAGGCGTGTGCCGATGCAGGAACTTGGAGCCAATAACAAATCTCTTTACGAATGTGATCTGCGACGCCTACGCTACGTTATGGGGATAGATTCAATTATTAGCTGCCAACAACCAAAACGCGATGCCGGTTTAAATAATGGCCATTGCCCCCGCCCTTACGAGCCCAATTTGCGCCTTTTTTTCAATTTTTAAAAGCCCTTTTGCATTTAATTGTTATTAACCCCTTTATCAATCTGTATACAGAACTAAATGTCTTAAGCCATTGGCCTACCTACAAAGGAGCTCTGGTGGAAATTACGTTCAGCCACATGGTTCAGTGTGTCATACATAATCTGTTGTGGGCAGGGTCCTGAAACGCAATCGGCTGACGCACATCGACGACCGCGCCTTCGCCAACACGCCCAACCTCCGAGTGCTGTGAGTACTAATTATTACTATCTTAAAGAACTTATGTGTACCAGTCTTATCCGATCGAGTTAATGCCCTCCATTAATTACTGACAAAGCATCGCTTCCAGGTAGATAAGTGATAGCCCTAATGGCAGTTGCGAGGGCACTGCCCTGACGTGAACGGGCTCCGCATAAATGTCGCGCTCATTTCTAGGCCCCGCGGCCGTTGGACCTAAATGGCTCATCTGTCATTCGCACATTCTCTTGAACGTAATTAAGGCCGAAAGCCTGTGGCGGACAGGCAAATATACTGCGTAAATATGGACCCACTTCTCGCACCAAACATTCGAAAAGTCGTCTGCGCCGCAACCACAATTTACTTCGGCAAGCGCAGAAATCAAGTCCTGCCATTCAAACTTCTATTATTTATTATATTTGCGCGTTCCTCTATCGTAACAAAATGGAACGAATTGGGTAATATATCACGTCAAAACTGCTCATAACAAGACATTTGATGGCGACGAGAAGTTATGGACGATGTGTAAGCATCAACTAAAACAAATCTCACCGAAAGTTGTTTACCGAATTGATGTCACTCGTTTCTGTATTGCAATAAATTAATTCCCCCGCCGAGGTGTTTACAGGTTCGCATTATATTATGAACAAACACGCTGCGGAGGCCGACGCAGGTGTGCGTGCAACAAATCACACACACACACACACACACTCGCAACGCTTGTTCATGGCGTAATACATTGTACATAATTATTCGGGATTTATGTTTCCTTTTTGTTATTCGCAATCCTTTTAATGTATGCACATAATTCGAGCGATTTTGTCCTTAACATCGTTAAAGGTGAAATTCGTGGCTATGGCGAATTAATGGATATAGTACTGGTTACAATTTGAGATAACCCATACCATAACGGTGCCATATAGTTAATCCATTTTCTGTCTGTGGTAAAGTTAATTTGTTTTGCTCTAAGATTGCATATAAACAAGTGTTCCTACCTATATCAATAGCATTTTTTACAATACTCAAATTTAAATTCATATTTTGGAGGTAATTATGAAGTCTCTATTTATGTTTGTCGCGTGTGTATTGTCGCGCTTGTTAATTAGCAAAAACGTGCGCGCCCTTGGGCCGCCGTGCATACTAATTACATTATTCACAAAGGAACGGCAAAAAATGTAATCGAATGACGAAGTGTGCCATTACACCCCGGACGACCTTGTAGGAACAGTTGCCGCTCTTGCTAAATCGCAGGGGCGCAAACGGCGAGCGGCCACCCGCTAATGAGGCTGCTTAATCTCCGCAGAAATAAATGGCCCGCGCTAATTTAATTAAATTCATCTTCATTAAATCGGGATTCAGTGGGTTTCCTAGTTACGAGAACATCCTGAAACGCCGCAATTATGTTATATAGACTGTTATAATTAATATGAACTGTTTGCGTTTGACTCGCAGGAGGCTGGAGGAGAATCTGTTGACGGAGCTGCCGCCGCCATACAGCTGCTGCCCCAGCTCGAAGATCTGTAAGTTTAAGTTTCCAGTCATCTAAGACTGACCTAATTCCAATTTATTTCTTCTATTCTCCCTAAACACATGATTCTTTAAAGTTGGATATGATTATTTTGTGTACAATGTTTCTAATGGAAAATTTTAGTGAATTCCGTCCATTCCTTCAGAGGATTTCTCCTATTAGAGATGCGGTCAGTCCTTGTTCCGTGACAGTGTTGTCCCCATCTGCATAATCCCTCTATCTTCTCGCCTCTTCTCTCTCGGTTATTTGTACAATGTGGTCCTATAGTACAGGCGGCAGCCGCTTCTTTGAACATACTTTGCCACTTTGATTGTAAGCGATAGGATGATGATGATTTTTAACAACTGGTGCGAGTGATGAAGGTGGAGGTGGCGTTGCAGGTCCCTGGGCTGGAACCGCGTGTCGCTGGTGCCGGCGGGCGTGGCGCAGGCGTGCCGGCGGCTCGCGCGGCTCGAGCTGCGCGCGAACCCCCTCGACGAGGTGCACCCGCACGCCTTCGACCACCTGCCGCATCTCACCACGCTGTCAGTACAACGCATGTCCATGTGCACCTCGCCTCTGTTCCCATCACCCGCTTTATTAGTGTATGCATGTACTTATCAGCTGTTACAGACAAACAGCCACACAGGAATGAGGCCATATAGATAATGTTGGTGCCGGATTTATATAACGAAACACGTAGAACCTTAAGAACTTGACTTCATAGTGAACACTACTCGAATCACAATGTAGGTCTTAGATTATGTCAAAAGTATAATAACTTGATACTAACTCGTATATTTTTAATTTTATTTCTAATCTCTTCGATAAAATTTCCATAAAATACTATAACGCGTATGATATTAGTTGAAATATTAGCTGCTAGGCGGCGCCACCTGGACCAGCGTAACGCTTGGCTATAAAAGTACCTTCATTATTTCAAAGTATAAGTAACAACATGATTAAATTCAAATGAGCAAATCATAAGCAAATACCATTTAAATAGAATAGATGGAGTGGGTAATACCAAAGTGGGCGACGTTCTAGTAACACACGCTATCAACGATATGTACGTGAAGTTACTGTGAAACATGTTGTATGAAAGTCGATTCTTCTGGAAGGAAAATTAAATAATAAAATATGATTAAGTATGACTCTCACACGTAAATAAAGCGTAGGGCACAGGCCCTAGAGATAGTCGGCGGCATGTCAGCGGAACACAGAAGTTTATCCGGTCGAGAAGCGAAGTTTCGTCGAGTTCTCCCCCGATGCCGCGTCGCTCATGAACGCGGACCAGCGAGAATATTAGATTTATGGACAGGCCGCAAACTTACAACGCTTGCGATTATTACAAAAGTAAAATAGGTATTCTGTTTTTTGTCAAAGGAGAAGTGTTCATTTCACGGATGGACGAGTGCTGCATCCATCCTAGGAAAAAAGTTATATTAATTTGTGAAATTAAATGTCGAATAAATGTATATAAAGTTAGTTGTTAGAATTACATACACGCAATTCAGAGTTCTTTCCAACTTAATAACAAACAACGCATATAGCCCGTCGATATAAGATTCTCGTTCCGAAAGTACACTTTGTAACGACTCGTTCGCAATTGAACTTAACTAACTGTACCTCAACGGGCCAACCTTATATATTGATAAAATAGACGTGAACCCCCAAAACTTGCACACGATTAATTGGAATTCTCGGAGTGGAAAGCGTAATCCGAAACATAACTTTTAAGATCTTGCAATGATATGAGATTCCATCAATAAAACGGTTTATGATGTCTTCGACTCGACGATCGGCCTTAAAACAAAGAGGGGATTAGCTATGACAATAGATTAGCTTACTTAGAGAATCAGCAAAGACAAATAACAGTGGACGATTAGGATACTCATAAAAAGTGTTATAGATTATTTAAATTCAAACGACTAATAAAACTCGTTTTCGCAAAGGATTATTTCTTATCGGTTCTTAACACTTACTATTTTCTGAGCTTCTATAAGTATCGGAAGATAGGAATCGATCAGGTGAGCGTCAGGAACCTTGAAACAGCATGAGACAAAATATCTCATGATTCAACAATTTGTGCAGTGCAAGTGATCGGCGATGATCACAGCCGACCCCAATCAAACTATCAATGTGTTTATAATTGAAACAGGAGGGAATAGGACTTTTAATGTGTAACAAAATCCTTTGCGTGCGAAACCATCTTGCTCGCGAAAGCTTTACTTTGAATGCTGACGTGAGTGTAGTGTCAGGTTCACTCGCCTCTGTCGGTGGCACTCGAGGCGGGTTCGCGTGAGCCATTTTCGCGTAATCGGAGCTGAGGGCGTCGAGTTTCGCCGCTTCTTTATATAAAGGAAGTGGAACATTGAACGGCGCCACCGCGGCCGCGTTCCCGCCACTCGCGATTGCATCTCCGTCGAGGTGGCGTTGCACGTTGGCCGAATGGCGGGACAGTCTCATACTCTACTCGTAATAGTCATTAGGGTTGCCATGCGTCCGAAATCTGGCGGCTAAGTCTGCCTTGCGAACAAATTAGAGGCGTCCGGAACTACTACAGTTTACATAAAACAAACATGAAGATGCTGAATTACGTTACATACAGTAACTTTTCGCTGACTTAATTAAATATAACAGTGGGGTAGTTGACTGTAAATGAAACGAGATATTTTTTAGGCTTTCACGCCTTTCACCGTGCGACTATAAATCCAAATTTTTTAATTAACATGAAAGTCATGAAAATGAGACTTATTTAATTGATGCCATTATAACGTCAGACTTACATATTATGTTACAAAAACTATAACTTTCTCTGGATGTTTTGATTTTTGTTTAAACTGGGAACCCTATAACAATACGCGTATCGACAGCAATGAGCAAACGCCTCGCACACTCATTATCGCAGCCCGCATCGCGCTCGACGACAGCATTTTGCGAACGTGCAAAGGTCACTCGTTCAGTTCCCCCGAAAGGGGGCTACTCGCGTATCTCTGGCGCAATTGAGATTCACCGCTCCTTGCATTGCTTTATTTGTTGCGCCACCGCGAACAACGTACGCGTGTCGGCTACAGATGTACATACAGATCAAAGCACCACATGACACGTTTTACAGTAGATTTTAATACTGTTATAAAAAAAAAAGGGCCAGCGGTGAAATACTACTCTCTGGCTTTTAAAATAAATAGTTGATAACAGCTGCTTAAGTAATTAGTCGACACCGGCACTGGACCGGTGGACCATTAAAGATCGTGTTTATTGACAAACTCGGGGAGCCGTCGAAGGGCGAAGGGCGAAGGGCGCCACCTTGGGCGCAGAGGCGTAAGGCGTTAGAGACGCGGAAGGGCCTCGCGGCCGAATGTTATTATTTTGTGGAACAGGTAGTAAACATGTTGTGATTCACTCTTCCTCGAAGTTCCGCATCGCGTAAACATTATAATATTCATTATTTTAACATTATAATATAATTAAAACATGTGACTTGTAGCCAGAGTACCTACATTCCTCTCATTCCATTAATGTGAATCGACAACATTTTTCCTGCCCTCATAATTATGTATTTGACACAATGACGACGAATGTCGGCTAAAGATAAAATCCTGTTGAAATCTACAAGATTACCCGTATCATATGAAAGTCACCAATTCGTCTCAGTCAAACGACTGTAAACATATATTTTGATTTTAGTCATTTTAGGAAATCATTCTTATATATTATATTGTCTGCCTGTCTTTGTATGCTACACTCATTGTAATTAGCATAATCATAAAAACCGCCAAAAACTATTTTCCTCCAAAGAGCCCCTACATTTTGAAGTATGAAGTTGAAAATTGTGAACAAATTCAAAATGGTACAGTTTAAAACATTTCTTTCAACGGAAATTAGTATAAACCGTGTCAATTGAGGAGATTTCGACGTGTAATAATGTGCGTATGTTAATGAAAACCTTACACAAAATCTGTGTAATTTTTATCATAATTTCAAAATAGGTTGAGTTGAGATTAGATTTGGATTACTTTAAGAATAAAAAATAAGATTACAGCTGTGAGCTGAAGGAATATAAATGGGTTGACTTAAGACAAGTATATTCGTATGTGACGTAAGGGTTGAATCGGGAATAACACTATTTTTTATTAAATGCGTTTTTTTAGGATTCCGTAAATTATTTTTTTATGACATGAGTTCAGCAGACTGGCAGACGCCCACCTGAACATTTGCAACTACAAAGGTGAGCTGCTCTTTTAAGGGAGGCTGAAACCTGGCTGCTAATGCTGGAGCACAACTCAAAGTTATTATGGCGGTGGTAGCCATCCAGACGGGTCAGAGCCTCATAATTTCTATGGAATCCTGCATTGCGCATGTTTCAACAGGCACTTGGCCGCTTTTTAGGATATAATAAAGTTGCGGTTTCTTTGTTTTGTTGCTCAAGTCCTGTTCGCTCGTACGCCGAGGGGAGCCCGCGTCCGTCCGAGCCACGTTTGTGGCTGTGGCCGAGTATCGCTTCGGCGGCGTCCCCTCATTCTCGTCCTCCGGCCAATACACGAACACATAGCTCGCATTGCAGACTAACCCTCGAGACCTCGCGTTTACACACAGAGCTATTAAAATCGCCACGCGTCTTTCGTTTGAAACAACTAGGTATGGCTCATAATGTTCCAAACATTAATGTCATCAAAATTTTATAAGGCTGTACACGAGACGCCGCTTAACCTAGCCTTCTTTGCCCTGTCCCTGACGACGTAAATTGCGAATTTCTATTGTGGTGGTGTATGGGTGTGTGTGGTCGCAGGGTGCTGTCGGAGGCGCGCGGGTTGCGCGAGCTGCCCTCGCTGAACGGGTCGCTGCGACTGCGCACGCTGCGCGTCGAGCGCGCGCGCCTGTCGCGGCTGCCGCTGCACCTCTGCCGGCACGCGCCGCAGCTCCGTTCGCTGTGAGTAAGCCATCGTAAACACTCATTCTATTATCATCTATAATATATATCTCTATAATTTGAAGATGTACCTACCCCTATCAACGCAACTCACTAATTGTAAAAATCGTGCTGGTGATGTACCAAAATGATGTCCCAAAAATAATCAATATTTAACGGCCTCTGTAGGACATCGCGTAGGGGTGAAAAATTCGTCGTCAATATCTCATGCTCGTGGTGAATTATAACTTTATTAAATTTCAATTATAACTTAAAGAAAAAAAAGAATAACTATTGACTGAGAGAACATTGTATAGATTTTCTTATTCAGAAAAGGATACCGACTGAAGACAATTGACAAAAGCTAAACACGAATCGATAGAGGTCGGGCGGCGTCAGCGGCGTGCCATTCCAAAGCGGGATACAACAGGACTATCTTTAGCCTTTACAATATTGGAAAAGTTTTATCCACCGATGGAACGGACTCCTCCCCGTTCGAGAACACAATCGCATCTTGTTTCCTTTTTTATCGAGTGCATGCCGCATCTGTTGCTGGCTCTGGTGGGGGCTCATCGCGAGCTATTTTTAGTTGTCGGCCGAGGCGGGGGGCCGAGGCGGGGGGCCGGATGAGGGCCCCCCGCGTCTGGCTGACGGTGATTACATTTAACAGGGGCTCACGGTATTGTTCGTGGATTCGATGCAATTAAGACTGCGCTTCGCATGTCTGCGGGAACAATGGAATCCGCTGCATTTTATTCGTTTTGTAATAAAAACCTTACCCCCGTTTGCAAAGTGTTAGTATGCTATCTATACTAACTAAGATCGACATAATTATATTGTGTTCAACTACTTACAACCAATAAAAAAAAATGTGTTTGTGCAGTTCACACGCAGTGGAAATGAAATAAAGTGTGACAAGGGGTGGAAGGGATTCTACATTTCGTGATAATATAATACTTAAGCTATAAACACAAAATTTGAAGTATTACAGAAAACTTCAGAACATTTCCAACTCTTATATAGTGTTTCAATTATTATTAAAAATAAAGTACTCTACCTCATTCTCTCGCAGGCTTAGTTTTATGTGTTTATCACTTGTTAGTGTCCCTTTTTCTCTTCATCGAGTTTCAAATCACAACGATTCCAAAAAAGTTTCAATAAAAAAATATGAAAGTACCTTCTCTTAAAATTCATCCATTATACGAGTTACTTTTCACTGCCTCTGTCCTGGTATTTTGCATTGTTATAATTTACACTATACACTAAATTGTGTGACGGTGAGTTTATTACTTTCCTCCAAGCCTCAAGCCTCGCAGTTTTAATACATATTTGGTATAATACTTAAAGATCGATGAAAACCATACAATAATCTACTTTTAGCTCGGATGCAACAAAAAAGAAACAAAACTGATGCAAGCGAGTCTCCGTAGAGCTATAGTAAATGATTTTCCCCCGCAACAGATGTGGCCGTGTTGTGGGGTCAATGCATGCAAATCGATTATCGAGCGGTGGCCGCAGCGCGGGAGCGCACTCGCACTCGGGACAGGGGAAACGTCCTTCCATGAGCATCGCCACAAGAGTGGTCCCTCGTCGTGGAGAAACTGAATCATATTCCCTCTTCTGCGTGATTATATAAAACATCCGATAACTTGAATCATTCATATACTCCAATAACATTAAATTCCATAATTTTTGATTAAGTTCCAAAATATACAATGCAAACCGCTATTTATACAATTCCTAATCACAAATATTCGTTTATAACATTTATCTTCGTCTGTTTTTTTCAATACAAATTATCAGGATTTTGCATATTTTATTACGATACACGTACCTACCTACATATTACAGGGCTCAGAAAACATAGTGTAAGTAAAGCTCAGATCTCCCAAACAAACGAAGCGCAGAGCACAAGTGTAACGAACCATATCCTGCGGCATCTCGTATTTCCCAACATAAAATCTTCCTGCTCATCTCTAATATTGACTTAAGAACCAAATCACACTTAAAACGGCGAAAAGGGACCAAAACTAAAACTCACCTTATACGCGTATACAAATAGGAATTACCAATCCGGGTATTTTATATTGACAGAGCCCTTTTTGATGAATGGAACGCAGGATCGTGTGTGCGCCGCGAGTCCTCTCATCTTGGAAGACGGTCGGCCGTATGCAAATACGGGTGCCCCTCCTCGTCTCCTCGGCCGTCTCAATTTCCACAAGGGGCGACGAGGGGCGGTTATTGCCCTCGGCCTCAAATAATGTACCCGACTCAACAATGTGTACATTATTCTTCAATATTCGACTTTCTTCATCTTTTTCAGTTTTACCTTTCGCTAACTTTTTTCGTTTGTTCTCTCGCGTCGATTTCTATTTTGCGTTCAATTATTATTAATATCGTATCCTACATCTTGCTACCCACTCGTTTGCTTTACTGCTAAGTTTTTTAAATCCACACAAGTTTTTCACCAATAGACAGGTAAATGAAGTTAAAATTTAAACGGTTTTATTCAAACTAATTCCACTAGATATTTATTTTGAAGGCATGCGATTTAGAAGCTTACTTAGTTTTGTACGTACGCCGCCTTGCAACGTGTCATCGCCGTAGTGGCAAGCAACTCCCCAGCACCCATGGATAAAAATATATACAAATATAAGATGCTAAGCCTTTGTTAGAATTGACGTTGGTTCGCCTAACTCCTACTCACATAATCATCGATAGTATAATAAAACTGTCTGGGGCGAGTTTGTATGATGAATTAAAAAAAGAGCAGCAGATTCCAAAAATATTACTTTTTGATTTTTTCTGTCTCATAGACTTTAGAGCATCACGTGAAAATGTATTTAAATGGAACTCGACATAGTGCTAGCTTTTATCCCGGGTCTAAGCTTAGGATACTATTGTCCCGATAAGACAACCTTCCTGTAGGATAGAGAAAATAGCCAAAAAGGTGACACTTTTGTCACTAACGAGCACGTAATCGTCACGGCGACGTGAACGAAGGGTCCCTGGCACTGTTAGTATACAAAAAAGGCCGCAGACGGTAATACAGAATGATGAGGCCAAGAGTAGCGGCGGTGAGTGAAAATTGGTCTCTCCTCGGGGAAATTAAGTTAGGCTCAGAAACAGGCCATTAGTCGTCGTTCGTTCGCCTCCCATACTAATGAACTCTCGTTCCTCGCAGGGAGCTGAAGGCCAACTACTTGGACCGGATCCCGGACCTGCACGAGTGCACCGAGCTTAGGCTGCTGTGAGTACTTTATTATTAGTATAACACGGCAAATGAGTCAAATGCAGCCTCAAAGGTTTTGTACGAGCGTACCAACTTATGACGTCATAAGTTTCTTTTAAAGGGGCTTTGAACCTTTGTGTCAGCCCCGACCTCATAACTTGGCAAGAGTCAAATAGTGCAGTAAAATTATAAATCTATTTCACTTTAACGTCAATATTTATTATGTAAACAATTCCTAGATATTATCAATGCCTATTTCACAAATTGATTAATTTGTACTCAGTTGTTTTCAATTCAGAAAGTTTAAACTATTGATCCGATTTGTAATTTGCTATTCGTCGAACGCGGACGAGGTCGCGTTATTTATTAAGATATTTTAATGGTATGGGACGCAGTCGGCTGTCGTAAACAAAATACAAAGCCCCGATTGTGGAAGGCACACGGTCGTCTGCCAGTCTGCCAGTCTGCCGGTCTGCCACTGGCGGCCGGTCCATAAATAAGCTCGAAGCGAGTAGAGGTGGCGGCAGACGGAAGGCCTCACATCCGCCCCCGTCATGCGCCAGTTTTGTTTTTACTTAATATACGTTTTACTTAAATGTAAACATGTTTTTGGGCTAACAAATAAATGACCGTAAAAGGCTGTTTACTCTAGTTGTTATTCCACTGGGACCGTAACACCGCAGAGGAAATAGTGATGACGAGTGTCAAGTGCGCACTGCGGAAGTGCGGGCAATACCAGGGCTGCCACCTATCGGCAAGTGATGACCGCCAAATGAGCTAGAAGAAAGCGAGCGCTAGTTTCGATAAATGAGCCAAATTTCTGTGGTAGCTTTTTTTTATTGCACGAGTTCACCAGACAAGCCCACGTGATAGAAAGCGATTACCACCGCCCAAGGACATTTGTAAGGCGCCGTCCTATTGTCATCGCTCGCGCGATGCGATGCGATCAAAAAATGATCGTGCGACCGTGCGTTTAAACATACTGATCACTACTGAATGTCCTCTTGACGGTCGCGCGAACATTCGATGCGATCAAATTGTCTAAATATCATCGCGCGACCATCGAAGCATCGCAAACATACTGATCACTACTGAACTTACCTTAATGTTAACAACAATCTTTCTTCTACAGTTATACGAGTATAACGAGTACAATCACTGCGTAATCCATTACAGATGTAATCAAATGTTTCTGTTGACATAGACAAATATTCATAAAATTCACCGCATTGATTTCTGTTTTTAACCGACTTCAAAAAAGGAGGAGGTTCTCAATTCGTCGGAATCTCCTTTTTTTTATGTATGTTCACCGATTTCTCCGAGATTTATGATCCGGTTTACGTGATTCTTTTTTGTTCGACGCGGAATAGCTGCCATTTGGTCTCCTAAAAATTTAACGTAGTTTGGCCCAGTAGTTTTCATTTCATGAACATTTTCATGATTTTTTTCCATTCCGTTCCATATGTACACCGATTACGCTGAGATTTATGATCCAATTTACGTGATTTTTCTTTAGTTTGATGCAGAATGGTTGCCATTTGGTCCCCTAAAAATTTAACATGGTTTGGCCCAGTAGTTTTCATTTTACGAACATTTTTTTTGTTCCCGTTTCTTGGGACCTATATTTTTTAAGGAGCGCGGCGCACCTTTCGTGGGTGTACCCATAAATAGATAGACACTAAAAAGTATCAAATAAAAAAAACTTCGTTTAAAAAAACCGACTTCAAAAACTAAAAAGTATTAAAAAAACTTATTTCTAAAGATATTATTATTAACATATATTATCAAAAACATCTTAAAGCCGGTGCTTTTTAAACGAAGTTTTTTTTTCTTTTTCACAAAGTGTATTATGTCGTCCACGTTTTCTTTTTTAATGTTATTTACGATTAAAGAAATATTACCCGATAGCAGAAACTGTGCATCTCTGTTAAAAGCCATTTCGAGTGTGGTCGCATCGCTGCAAAACACGATTCTAAACCGGTTTCATCGTACGATGACAATAGGACAGCGCCTTCTAATCGCGTGACCGGTTTCATCGCGCGAGCGATGACAATAGGACGGCGCCTTACACCAAAGGTGCTAACAATGCACTGCTGCTCTCTTAAGGGAGGCTGGAACCTGGCCTCTAATACCGGAACACGACTCTAGTTGTTATGGGGCTGATAGCCATCCAGACGGGCAAATATCCTACCACCTGGCTGTGGGTTGTCTTGTCGCGTCTTACAACACGCCGCCCGGCCGCTGGATATTGTATTCTATCTCTGTTCGAGCACGGTTAACGCGCTAGCATCCCAAACTCGAGTGACGCGGGTCCCAATCCTAACTGGAAAGCATGCACCACTTGGCATTTTTCTGTCACAGTTGTCACATGCTGACAATGAAGGAAAGTATCACGATGAAACCTGCGCATCCCGATAACCGATGTGTCAACGAATTGGCTACGAACTCCTAATACATAGTTAAAGGACACGCGGATAAAGAATCGTCAAAAATACTTTATACTGTAATGTTGGCACAATAAGAATATGATGAACAGCTGTGGCACATGATCTTTGGGCTATTTGCACTTGAACATCAAAACTTAATACTTACTTAGATATTGGCCTACCATACCAATAAGCGCTACATTTATCGCTAAGAGCCAGTTTAAAATGTAGCGCCGAAAGTGTAAAGGTGACAGCCCTGGCTTAGGTACGTAGCACTAACCTCTACACGAGTACATAATATGTCGATAAGCTGTCGCGCAAGGTCGGTCTATCAATTACACTACATCCATATGGGTGCTGGCATTAGACGAGTTATCGTTCGGCGCTTTTTGCTTACTTTTCACCTTGATTGCTCCAATATTTGCCCGAGTGCGAAACTTGTTTCTAAACTTGTGCAAAACGTCGTACTAAAAAACTTTATCACTGTTTTAGCTCTTTGATTAATTTAATATAGAATTACAGATACAGAGTAGGAATCCGAAAGACGAGCTTCAGCGAGCCGTATTGTGAATGGTACTTCGAAGGAAGTTTATCAAATATAAAATAAAACATATGCTTAGGTATTTTCAAGTTTATTTTTAAGGCACAAAGATCTATTGCCCTGAAATGTATTGATGACATTATGGCCGGTGTCGGCAAATGAGCCGATTGAGCAGTTGAGCTGTGTATTCACTAACTGAGCGAAGTGAATATTTTAAAGAAGTTTGAAAATGTTGATCTCTCATTCGCGAGCTACTCGTTTCGCACTCGCCGCTCGGGTCGGCAATCGTCCTTGCCAAAGTGCCACGGGCTATGACTGTTGTCATGCATGCAGCATGTACCAATATGTCGTTTTCCTATAGCATTGCAATACTAACAAGGTAACTAAGAGGACAACTGCCCACATTTTGCAATGTTTAAAGATGTTTAATTAATTGTATGTTTTGGTTCGATACTATTTTTATAAAAAAATTAATCAAGTAATCTAACACTGGGCAGGTGACTTATTTAACAAAAAAATCTAATATTACGTTCATATGCAAAACGAGCGTTAAATTAACTTATAGTCATCTTTTAAAATATCATGACGGAAATAATTTAAATTATTCTTTGAATAATAATAACATGATATGACGTCATGACTTGCTAAGCTCGTACAAAAAGGCACTTTCGGTGTATTGTAAGATGTCAATTTTAAGATATTTTAAGATTGTAAGGTGTTTATTTCATGTGCCTACCTCGACACAAATGCTTCGGACGATAGTGTGTGAAAACTAACCAATCTAAGAAGTATTATGTATAATTATAATGATATAGAACGGGCCCGCAGTATTCCAGCTAGGATTATTGGGAATCGCCTTAGGGCTCGATATTCGGAGTCGCCTGGAGGGGGGCAGGGGGAGGGGGCGGGGCGTTAATATCGATACCTCGCCCCGTTCGGGTCTATTATATACCTCAACCGACATTACTGTGATTTATTTTTCGTGCAAAATCTTCTTTCATCTCATGAAAGTTATTCAAGGTCAACATAACAGCCATTCCCATGTTCCTCTATTTGTCGTTAAACGATGGTGGCTGAAATCAATCGAAGGGAAAGGAAGCGCGGCAGCAGCGGCGGTAACTGGGGGCTCACTCTTAAACGTCTTATTTTTGTGTTTTATGGACTATATTATTTTAGTCTTAAAGAAATCTTTCTTCTTTTTTTCTTTTGTCTAAAATGTCATTATATCTTTGAGGCTGATCGGAAGAACACGAGAGGCGTTTAAGAGTAAGGCTCCTAGTGTTTCGGTAACATTAAACTCTGTTGTGTATTTTCTTATGGACGTCGGAGGAGACGAAAATGTCAGACCGACCAGCGAAGTACATATAAACAAATTTAGTTAGTATACGGGAAAGTCAGAGGAGTGGCAGTTGAGAACTAACCAAGCAAAGTTTGTAGTTGCCCACAGGTTAACTGGCCCTCCATTTAGTGACACCACTATCGCTAGACATATATACAGGATTTTAATTAATCAAGGTTTTGTAAAGATAAAATAAAGACGTTTTGGCATGTGTTTATTGGCGCTTGTTAAACAAGACAAAAATTATTAATGGACGTTCTCAAACAATCTAATATTAATTGCAGTCACCGAGCTGCTGCCTTTTTTACGTAGAGAGGTCAATAGCCAACGATAGTCGAGCGGCGGGGGATCTTACCTTAATATAATAAAGGTTGCTGCAATTTTAAGTGATTATCTTTTAATGAAAAAAAATCATTTACAAAAGTTTGAACAGCTTGCACAAGTGCTGAAGCTGGTTCAAAGGAAATAAATTAGCCCAGGTCTTATTTATAGCAGGATGTAATGAAGGCGTGTTTTGCTTGCCAACTAATTTTATGTTTGGATTTGTTTGGCTGCGTCGCGCTCAGTGACCTGTCCGCGAACGAGGTGTCCGCGTTGGAGGGCTCCTCGCTGGCGGGGCTGCGGCGGCTGCACGACCTGCTGCTGGCGCGCAACCGGCTGCGGCGCGTGCCGAGCGACGCGTTCCTCCACACGCCGCACCTGCAGATGCTGTGAGTCCATATTCATCCTCCGCTCTGGCGCTCACACTTGCACACACTCATATCTATAATATTATAACATTCTAAACATGCAGTGTCTGTTAAAAAAAACAACAGTACACGATGCAATTTCTTTAGATTTGTTGTCTGTTTATTCGGGATTCACGTAAAAACCTTCGCAAATCGACAGCTAATTCTTAGACTTGAAATTTGCGCTACTTTTTAACCCGGGAATCCCGCGGCAATTTCAAGTGAAGCGTGGACGAAGTCGCGGGAATATGTTGGATCCGAAAGCTAAGCAGTTACACCTGTGTTACATTTAAGAATAATATTTAATCATTTCCGAAACTAGGAGAAACGGAACGCGCGGTTCAAATATATTGACAGCGTTCATCCTTATCGGAATTCCCTCTTCACGAAAATCCATTGTTCAAGAAGAATACACTAAATTGGCTTTATGCTCCTTGTTGTTATCTATACATCTAAATATTACTAGAAGAGCATCTCCGTCGCTTGCAATATGGTTTTATGTAAGGCCACTCAGTAAACTGTTATACAATACGTGATTCAAGTTGACAATCAAAGTCAAAATGTTGTCTTTGGTTAATCAATTTAATTACATAATATTTTAATAACCCATTTGTGTTGTAACAACTGTAATTCTTATGTTTATTTGAACACATAAAACATGTCTTTGTCAAATGTTTATAGCTTCTTCAATTTAGATTTTTATGATATTTTAATAGCCACATTAAAAGTTTACGACACCCGTATTCCGCAAGCAGGCGTAAGGGCCCGCAGCCAAGCCACCGTGAACACCAAAGAGTATATTGAATATATGGAGAACACCACAATCGTATCAAAACAAAATGTAAATGATGTCCCTGTTGTGGAAAAAAATAATAACTGATACTTTTTTAAGATCGACTTTATTAAATTTTCTTATTGCTGAAATATTACCTGTCTTTGGTCTATTTAATGTTTATACATTTTGCATATTAATACTAAATTGCAATTTTCTTATCGCATTCGATTTTACCATGACGGGGTGTGAAGATATTATTATAGACGTCCTCTTGTTAAGGCCGATCCGTCACCAGTGATAAATATAAGCAGGTGACGACGATTCCTGACCTGACAACTTTAAATACTAAAATATTGTTTAGCTGAGGTGAGCTCATATTTGCAATACCTACTATAAATAGTGTACTTATAGGCCAAAAGTTATAGTTCGGCGCCGGAGGGCGTCCTCGCGTCGTCTGTTCGCCGGGATGGCTTTTATGGGCGGCAATAAACCGCCGCGCGCGCGCCCGCAATCTCCGACGCGACTCCTGAGGCAGCGAAACATTTATGGCGGCACGCGGCAGCGGCCCAGCCTCGTAAAATTTCAAAATCGGTTTCGGGATGCGACTCAATGTACTCTGTACGCATCATACACACGCACGTGCATCTATTTCTGTCTCAGTTATTTCAAATCGATCTACTGAATGTTGATTAGACCATCTTCACTAAAATTTCATTTCCAATAAACATATTTATTTATGGAAAACCTACAGCTATTAATGCATACGTACAATACATTTGAATACATAGCTATAATTAACAGAAGAAAGCCAATGACAAGGTTTCACGAATAAGCTGTTGATACAGGTATTCGTATTAACATTCAGACCAAAGAGTACATTGAATATATGGAGAATTCAGACGTAAGCCACCGAGATACTTAGTCACTGTTGAAAAACTTAAGGCTTAGGCTTGACTCTTAAAATACTGACCACAAACGAGTCGATGTCATCGTATTTACTAACGTTATTTAGATAATTACTAGTTATCTAAATATTTATCATCACAACAAAATACCACAATCATTAAGATAATTGGGTAATTTCTACCTTGCATACTTGCATGTAGAGACGTCTTGTAATATGTTCGTCTGTATGCAATACCTATACGACATAATTAAACGCTGCTAAATGTCGTAAATGTGTATAACGCTCCTTAGCGGGTAATTTGTACAGCGATAAAAGGGCTCCAGGATAAATAAAATATTCATGAAAAGGGGCGTCGCGGCGTTCGGCTAATTGGGGAAGTTTGTCAACCAGAAGGCGGCGGAAAGGTGCCGGGTGCCGACCTGACGCGGACCTCTGCACTAGGCCCTTGACAACAGTTTACTTTACCTATTAGAAAGGCTAGACGGAACTTCAACATTAAAAGATTTTATTCAAACCAAGCTCCACCGGTGAAATATTTGGAGATTCTGGGGGTATGTGTATGTGTGCGGTATGTCGATGATGGTGACCCAGTCACATAGGGTGACGCACCACTAGGCGAGAGCCCATGGCTCTGTCGCCATGCGGGAGCTAGGCTCGAAGAGGGGAGTACAAAACATTAAACTTAAAAAGAAACGCTAAACATGTTCGGAGATGCATCTCCGAACATGTTTAGGATTTTATATATTTTCACGTAGCAATTATTCCATAAATATGACGTAAAAACGGTCCTAGATATAGGTTAAAAAGAAAGCCTACTTCCTATTCTATGTAAACCGCTTCGAGGTCATAAAGTATAGGCATTTGCTATGGGTGTTTGTTTGTAACACCAAGGGCGAAGCCAACGCGTCGTCAGCCTTTGGAATGATAGAGGGATAAGACACGAAGAATGGATCAGAAGAGATGGGACGTGGGATTGGGATAGGGGAAAGTGGGCTGTGGGCCATCCGGACTCTCACTCGTCGCGCGAACATGATCAGCACGAGGCAACCGTTTCACTTGAATATTCCGTGTTCGCGTGGTATCACTCCCAGCGAGACCAAAATGTAATAAATTTGTTTGTTGTCGCTGATCAAGGAGACTAAACTGCAAGAAACGTTGCAGCAATTTAGTTTTATTTAGTTCGCTTACTTCCCCATTCTTTGTTTTGCCAGACTGTAGTTGGGATTGATGATTTCTGTTTCCTAATGTTCTTATCGTTCGAACAAGCTATTCTTGACAGCTATATTTTGTGCTCCAAATCAGAAGTTGTAACGCTTTATCTGTGTTATTTGAATAGGTGTAGCTTACGGGATGATACACTTTATGGGAGAACAGAATTAAACTGAAGCATTCAACGTTTGAAATATTTGTTGTGCTAAATAACGGAGATACACTCAACGGATGCAGATGGCTAGGTGGGAGGGAGTACGCGTAGCGTGGCTTAATATCTACGTACTCGCAGCACATAACCCGGTCGGTGTGTTATTGTTGTTGTTGCACCCGGAATTAGGGCATCTATTCGTGGGAAGCGCATCGCGCGCCTGCTGCCATCTGCAGCACACATCGTGCAAACAACATCTATGATAACTACTGTGTCTCTTTACTTTCTACGTAATTTATACGTGCTTGTACTTAAACAGTTTTACACTAGAACCGAGCTACGTTACCTTCCAGTTTAAGTACGAATCAACACAACCCCTTAGCATTATTTTTCAGTATAAAAAATAAATTCTAGTAACAAAACAACAGAACCATATTCGTGGGCATGCAACGCCAACGGAGTATAAAAGCTGAGCTGCCGAAGAACCTGCAGACATTTCCACATCTCCATACCCGTGGAATAACTATTCGGAGTAATTTTGTATTGAGATCTTGGTTGTAAATAAAATATTTTCTTTAAATAAACTTTCGACTTAAACTTATTATGATGACTCACGTGTGGCTTTATGACGCTGATATTAAGCTTCCGCCAATCTGTCTTTAGCACCAGTCTGGCTCGCACTTACTTTGAATGCATTATTATATCACTAGTCGTCCCTCATCCGATGTTCTGCAATATCTACAAGTTCACTGTTTAGTACGTCTTCTTTCGTGGTCATACCGAACGGGGCCGTGAATATTAGATTTTATTTTTAAGTTTCTGGTTAAACCTTGCCGGTAAAAGTTAGGCCTGAGGAGAACAACGTCCGAATTGTATGGTGTCGTTAAACCCCGACGTGAGCACCCACTTGGCCCCAGCCTGGCTGCGCCTCGTCATTCGGCTCCCACTAAAGGTGTTTATTTTTGCAGAAATCTCGAGGATAACCAAATTGAGCACATCGACACGGAAGCGTTCGTGCCCATTTCTAAGCTGGAAGATCTGTAAGTTTATTTTTTCTAACTGTTACGAACTAGCCCAATTGCAGGGCCACTACTGGACCCAACTGTGTATCTAAACCATCAAGGGAACCCGAAGTCGTTTTTGAGTTGTAGCCAGACTTATGATTTTGGTATGTAAAAATGGTTTTTTTATACACAGAATTATTATAATATCAGGTATTCCCACTGAATGGCTCGCTCTTTTCTAAGCTAAGGAAAATTGATAAATAATGCGCCACGCTCGTCCTTCGCCGATGGGCAGGTGTTGCACATTTGGTGTTCGATGTGCAGGCTAATAGTCGTAGAACAATTCTTTTATTTGGCTTCGTTTAAAACGAAAAGTAACTTTCACATATTTATTGAACTTTATTATAATCGTTTTACTTCCAGTGCCGTGAAAAAAACCAACCATATATACATTATAGTCATGCAAATAGTAACAATACGTATTGTACTTATTTCTAAATTGGTATACATACGTTGATCGCAAGCAAGACATAGAATGTTGCAAATCGTATTATTGTTGGTCAGGAACGTGGGCAACAACATGTTCCCGGCGCTGCCGGCGGCCGGGCTGCAGCGGCTGCTGCACCTGAAGGCGCACAACAACCCCAACCTGAGGCACTTCCATCCGCCGGAACTCTTCCCCAGGATCCAGGTGCGCGATCTCCACCGGTTTTAGCCTGTGCGCGTCATAGCGAAACGCCCTTGCCTCATAATAATGTCGGCCAGCAGACGCTGGTGCTGTCGTACGCGTACCACTGCTGCGAGTTCATGCCCCTGATGGAGGGCGAGGGTGCGGGGGGGCCGGCGGCTGACGGGGACAGCGACGAGGAGGAGGACCCCACCGACCTGGTGATAGTGCCGCCCCACCACGTGGACCTCGCCGCGTGGGCCAACGCCACGGACCTCTGGTCCAACCGTAAGCACGCGCCTATTTTAGTCGACAGTTAAATCAACTTTATCATAAAACATAGTAAAACATGGTGTTATATCTTATACGAGAAAAATAATTAACGATATTTCTTCAATCCGTGGTATATGATTTATGTTTGGCCCTCTGGATGTCTACCATTCCTGGTCAAAATTATACCAACAACCTTGAGTTGTGTCCTGGCATTAGTTTCAGGCCCACCTTCGAGGCCAGAAGCACGATGATAGCACCTTTGTTTTTGCAAATGCAGGCCATCTGCCTGTTTGCTAGCTACCCAATGAAAATAGAATATTCCCGCGGCCGGGCGGCCTGTCGTAAGGTGGTCATAAAACAATCCACAGCCAGATAGTAGGATATTTGCCCGTCTGGATGACTATCATCTCTGGTTTAGAGTATGCCGCCATAATAACTTCGAGTTGTGGTCAGGCTTCAATTTCCCTTTAGAGAGCACACTGTTACAAATATCCATAGGCTCCATCAGGTGGGCCGTCTGCCTCTCTATCAAGCTCATACAAAAAATAAAATGTGTTACCTACGCATTTGCACATGGTTTCCCTCGAATGAAGACTGGAGATCATATGTTATAAACTGGAGAGTTCTAGCGGAACAAGTCTAAATTGGAAGCTTTCCATGATCTGCGTTTCAGTAAACTTCAACGTTCTTCAACGTTAATGTGTTTTCGAGTACGATTCACGCCATAGAATGAGAACACCGAGTGGGATGGGATACCCACTCATTACCCACTCATTCGGTAAACATGCCCGGTTCCTAATATTTCACACTATACTATTTTTATGTTCAGAATAGTACCCGTGAAATGATTAAAGCTGATGTGCATAGACATTTAACAGATGGTTAAAATGAAATAATCGCTAAACTATTTGTTTTAACCATTAGTTAAATATGTATGCATACCAGCCTTACTTACGTAATTTTTTTTCGCAATGTTTATAAACTAAACATAGGATCCACTATTTAAATAAAACACTATACTGAACCGTGCCAGAAAAACCTATCAATGAATCGTCACGAAGTGAATCAAAATGTAAATGCACGAGAAGACGTCGAGTTTAAAAGCGTGTAGCGCCATCTAGTTTTATTCGACACAAATAATCAGTTTTCTATTCTATACAATACAAATAAACAAAACAGAAGTGTCTGTTTGTAATGTGAAAATAACAGCTTTTTATTAAATGCGTATATACGGTATTTATATCAACAAATCTACTTATTTTTGAAAATGTTGTGTCTGTCTCTCTATTCCGGCTAATCTCTGAAACGGCTGGACCGATTTTGACGGGACTTTCGCTGGCAGGTAGATCTGATGTTATGAGGAATAACTTAGGCTACTTTTAAAATTAGGGTAGACCGCGAAATAAAATACCACGCGGACGAAGTCGCGGGTAACAGCTAGTATGAAATAAAATCATGATGTTTTGAGCAAACTCCCCGAAATACCTATTTCGATCCTCACTCTTTACTTTTTAAACTTTAGTGAAATATGTTGTCTTTTAAATGAGATCGTCATGACGACCGGTCAAACAGATAATGGCATCGTCGTATATTAATTTTAAAAACGTGTAGTGCCATCTAGTTCTATTTGACACAATTATGAGTGTATTAAATAAATAGATAAAAATAATGGTTGGTGGGAAAATAAAATCATCATTTGATTTTGATGTGTTTGTGGACTCTGGATTTGGTTCAATGGGAGTGGAAGAAACTCACCGGATGCACCTGCTCTTGGTTCTCTTCTTCTGCTCCAGGTCAGCAACAGGTCCGAAGAGTTTTAACTGATTTAAGTATTGTCACTTCGTAAGACGTGCGCACAGTCTTAATTGTAAGAGCGGTTTTTTATATAACGGCGGAGCGGTGAAATTTATGCGTGTGTTGCGAGCGACGTACTGAGACGGAACGGGGCTTGCATCTGTTGTCGTGCGTTTTTAATATAATTTTACAAATTACTTGACGCGGCGAGAATAGGACGAGCGGGGAAGGTTTAATGATATGGCAGGTATAAAATAAATTCAAAATGCGATAATGAACTGGAACAAGTGAATGAGTTTGTATATCTTGGATGTGCTTTTAGCAGAGATGGAAGGTACACCGCTGACATAGAAAGAAGAGTAAATTTGGGGAATAGTGTGAATGGAGCGTTAGGTAAACTTCTAGGCGCTAAGAACCTCAGCCAGAAGGCCCAGCTTGCCATACACAACGCGGTGCTGGTACCTACGCTCACGTATGGAAGCGAGAGTTGGGTATGGAAGAGAGAGCATGAAAGTAGAGTAAACGCGGTCGAGATGCGAGCACTGCGCAAAATCTGCGGAGTGACGCTCGCGGACCGCGTTCGTAATACCGAAGTAAGAAAGAGAGTTGGTCTGAAAGAGAGTGTCGGGGTGAAGGTAAGGAAAGGAATGCTCCGGTGGTTCGGGCATGTGGAAAGAATGTATGATGAAAGAATGACTAAACAGATATACAATGCAAAAGTGGATGGATTCAGAAGTTGCGGGAGGCCACGACACACCTTCCATGATCAAATTGATTGTGTATTAGCAGAAGGTGATGTCAGGAGCCTTAAGAACAGACGAGCGTGCATGACAAGAGCTATGAATGTCAAAGAAGCAAGTGAGGTGTGTAACAATAACCCTGTATGGCGCTCTGTTGTTCGTGCCTACCCCGCCCCTTGCGGGCGTGAAGTTATGTATGTATGTATGTATGAATTACCAACGGTTAAACGGCCAAAAAGCTTTCTTTGTTCCTTTTATTCTAATGGCTAAACAATGTTTTCGGTGGCAGTGAACGTGTCTGAGCTCACCGGCAAGCGGTGGCAGGCGATGCTGGACGGGTGGGGCGCCGGAGGGGGGACGGGCGCCGGCCACGAGGACCTCTGGCGAGCCACGGAGCTGCGCGCCGAGCCCCCTCGCCGCGTCCAATGTCTGCCCTTGCCAGGTCATTCGCCGGACGCCTCCTTTGCATGGTCGTTGCCAATTAAAGAGACTCTTAAATCCAATCTGACAATCGGTCGCGTGGTTGACAGGCCCGTTCCTGCCGTGCGTGGACCTGTTCGACTGGTGGACTCTGCGCTGCGGCGTGTGGGCGGTGTTCCTACTGGCGTTGCTGGGCAACGGCACCGTCGTCTTCGTGCTCGTCTTCAGTCGCAGCCGCATCGACGTGCCCAGATTCCTGGTGACCAACCTCGCCGCTGCCGACTTCTTCATGGGCATATACTTAGGTGAGCTATTACTGTCCCTCCTGCTCCTCCGTCACTATTTCGCTTGTCAGCCACGTAACGATCGGCGTCGCTGGCAGGGTTCCTGGCGGTGGTGGACGCGGGCACGCTGGGCGAGTTCCGCGCGCACGCGATCGCGTGGCAGATGTCGGGCGGCTGCCGGCTGGCGGGGTTCCTGGGCGTGCTCTCGTCGGAGCTGTCGGTGTACACGCTGGCCGTGATCACGCTGGAGCGCAACTACGCGATCACGCACGCGATGCACCTTAACAAGCGGCTGTCGCTGCGGCACGCGGCCGCCGTCATGGGCGTCGGGTGGGCCTTCTCGCTGCTGGCCGCCGCGCTGCCGCTCTTCGGCGTCTCCGACTACCGCAAGTTCGCGGTGTGCCTGCCCTTCGAGACGGGCACGCCGGTGGCGCTCGGATACGTGGTCGCGTTGCTCGCGATCAACGGCGTCGCGTTCCTGGTGCTGCTCGGCTGCTACCTCAAGATGTACTGCGCCATCCGCGGCTCGCAAGCGTGGAACTCGAACGACTCGCGCATAGCGAAGCGAATGGCGCTGCTCGTTTTCACCGACTTCCTGTGCTGGTCCCCGATCGCGTTCTTCGCGCTCACCGCCGCTTTCGGCGCCCAGCTCGTCTCGCTCGAGGAGGCGAAGGTGTTCACCGTGTTCGTGCTCCCTCTCAACTCGTGCTGCAACCCCTTCCTGTACGCGATCCTCACGAAGCAGTTCAAGAAGGATTGTGCGCTCGTGTGCAAGGCGATCGAGGAGTCGCGGGTGACGCGCGGCATCGGCCGGTGCCGGCACTCCTCCAACTTTAGCAACCGGCAGACACCCGCCAACACGAACAGCCTCGCGGAGCGCTCCTCCAAGGGGCAGCACGGCGCCGCCTGCGCCTGCCGCCGGCTGCTGCCCGCCGGCACCGGCACCGGCACGGGCTCCGGGGTCGGCACTGGCGATGGCGCCACCCCGGTGCGCGCGCCGGCCGGCGGCGAACGGCTCCTGCGGTGGCTGCGCGCGTGCGGCCGCCGCGCGACGCCCACCCCGGCGCCCGCACCGCGGCAGCAGGCCGCCGCGCCGGCGCGCACCGGCTCCGTCTCCTCCTCCGTGGAGTTCTCGTCGTCGCGGTCCGACTCGTGGCGGACGTACGGCCGACCGCCGCCCCCTCCCCGACGGGCCGCCTCCTGGCTAGTCGCCCGGAAGACTTCGCAAGACTCCAACCTGTCCTCGTCTCGCAACGACTCGTCCGGATCGAACGCGACCGCGTCGACGGGCACCTGGCGGACGTCGAGGTCCGGCGGCAGCGGCGCGAGCGCGGCGCCCGGCGGCGGCGCTGCGGGCGGCGCGACGCCGGCGCGGCCGCGGCTCACGCGCCAGCCGGCCTTCTCCGCGGACGACCCGCCCTCGTCGCCGCCGGCGCTGCCCGCGCCCCGCCACCTGCAGACCATCCCGTCGGCCGCGGAGGCGGAGCTCCAGCAGGACGAGCCGGACGTGCGCTGACCGCCCCTCGGACGCGAGATGAGTTCCGTCCTTGGGGAGTGAGCCCCTCCCGCGGCGCATGGAGTGTCTTATCGAGCCGTCCATTAGAACCCGCTGCCACCCCCAACGATGATTCCGTTCCGCATACTAGTTCGGTTTGGATAGTGAACGACACCTCAGCTCCCGGTAATGCTATTGTTACAAGTTATAATGTTATCAACAGTGCAGTATTATTAACTCGTCCATGACGTCGCTACGGATGCTTTAAATGAAGTATTTTTGAATAATAAATATTTATTTAGAAGAATTTATCAAGTAAGACTATTTGTAACTATATTTACAGTTGACAGAAGCGTATACTATTATTATTATCGTACTATGTACGTTTTATAATATTTTAAAGAGTCGTTATAATTAAGTAAATATATTATTAAATTGTTGTACAGTTCGACTCGGTTAGAGGCCTTGGGCCCAACGGCGGCCCTTGCGCGACTCTCGGTGCCGAGTAGCATATTGTTAAGAGTATTTATTGTTACGAGATGATAGTTTTTGTATGAGAAGGTGGTGGCAGCGCCACCTGCCGCCGCGCGCCCGACGCAGTGCCAATTACTAATTATTCTAGTATTAGGTAGAGATTAAGATGCAAGTAGGAAGGGAGGGGTAAGGAGGCCAACATCCAGGCTAATACGGTGACCGTGAAGAGTCAATAAATTAGGACAACTACTGCAGCTGCACTCATCTCGGTATCATTAGTCTCTCAGTGGTTAGGGACGGAATACCTCAGCAGATATATGTGGAAGCGCCCTTCTAGTCGCCGTTGCACTGTTATTTACGCTCACCACCGGACACAAGTTGAAGGCCCGTACAAGATTGTACTCCTTGCCTCTACCACACGTGGACAAAAGTAAATGATAGACGCACGTCGCAGGATGCCGGCGCACTTATTACCAAAGGAAACCAGACATGCAGCTGCACCCAACAGATGATGACGCTAGAATATTTATACAAACTGATATATATTTTGTAATGATACATTTCCATAGTTATAAATGCGTGCGGTAATAAATGCGACTAGGAATGAATTGGGAAGAATCATATACATCTTTTCAATTTGGTACGGACTCAGGCATGGAATACTTCCTTCGACTGGTCCCTTGGCTTGTACGAGTAAGACGACCGTGGCTCATCCGAGTCGTTTGGATTTTTAGGTACCTAGTTAGTGATTCTGAATCACATGCATAGATTTCCACGCTTGGGACATTCGATAGAATGACTTAACAGAATTAGGTATAGGTGTATTGTTATGTGTTACTTCTATTTATTGATTATTGTGAAGAGTGGTGCGTGTTTGAAAGAACTATTTATTATACTGTACAATTACATGATGATGAAACTCCTAATAAATGACATCGTTTTATTTCCTAATCCTAATTTGAAGACTCCTTCAGAGCGTCTCTTTTCACTTTCAACACAAAATATGTAGTCAAATATATCCTTAGGTACGTATGTGCGACCGAGCACCCGCAGCACAGCATTCGATGAGGGTCCAGGACCAATCGCTCTCGTACAAATGACCCCATGGAGAAGGCAAAGGCCTAGTGCGTGTTCGCCTCCGGGTTGTAGCGAGCCCGGTTCGGTTGGAACGGGGATCGAGTCGGGCGGGCCTCAGGTGTCCGCGGCGCGGGAGGGGGGCTGCCGGTGCAGGGCCGAGGGCTCGCTGCCGGCGCGCGCCACCGCCGACGGCGTCGCGCCCTCCACGTCCGCCTCCCGCTCCCGCAACGCCTCGCCCTTGGCCCTCCGGCGCCGGAACTCGGTGAACTGCCTCCCCAGCCTTTCCTCCAGCAGATCGGGCCGGCGCTTCCGCTCCTCCCCGATTTCGCTCATGGCCTCCTCGTTCTCCTCGTCCACCTCCTGCGAACATTATAATCCACTGTGAATAATACCACCAATAAGGAAACTGTTCCGTGAGTGGTCAATGGACCCTCTATTATATATTTATAGTTATGAAAAGAGACGAAAATTACAGCGCAAAAAGGTAGACATATTTGTATATTATTTTGTCCGTGCAGGACGTAAGGGGTCATAAAACAACCCATAGCCAGATTTTAGGTTATTTGCCCGTCTGAATAGCTATTACCCCTGGACTAGAGTATGCCACCATAACAACTTTGAGTTGTGTTCCGCCGATAGTGACCAGGATCCAGTCTCCCATTAGAGACGACAGCACCTTTGGTGTTACGAATGTCCATAGGCAATGGTGACCGCTTTCCATCAGGAGGGTGGTCTGTCAGTCTGTTGAACTTACTCAATAAAACATATGCTAAAAGGAAATGAACGGATGACAAAAATATTAGTGATGTCAAGGACGATGACGATGGCAGAATAAAGGAACACGGAGATTAGATAAACGAGGGGAGAAGTGAAGAAGATAGTACCTTGATCTCTGCGAAGGTGACGGGCATGGTGCGGTGGCGAAGCCGCGGGGGCGCGGCGGCCGCGCGCCGCAGCCGCCGCCCCCGCGCCCAGCGCGCTGCCCGCGCACGGGTACACCGCGTCCATGCTGCGATTACGACACCTGCAATTGGAAACCCCTCCTAATTATATCTTGTCCGACGGCTTGTTTTACTTTTCGCAGGCCGATCATTGATCAACATTGCCAATTCGATTTTATCAAAATCCAGTTTCTTTGAGAAATATTAAACAATTTGTTGTGGTACCTATATCGTTTCCCAAAAATCATGTGTTGCGTGATAAAAAATAAGCCTTATAACTTAGGTTATTGTTACAATATGATTAAAATCAAAATTTTAATAAAAACACGAGTCATCATCATCATCGGAACGTAAAATCCTGGTTGCGTTCGGAGCTGGAGCTGGGCTTTCCTACCTTTTCTACTATACTTCGCGCGGTCTTCACCATCCCCCGTTGTGAGACCATTGGCACGCATGTCATCATTCACGTCAAGCCAACATTTCTTGAGCCTTCCCCTTCGACCGGGACCTGGTGGAGGTGGCATGGCTAGACCATATAAATACAATAGGTGGTTCCCCACATAATTAGCCGGTCTCCGTAAAACGTGGCCGTTCCAGCGTAGGCGACACTCTTGCACTTTGTCAGCTATGTCACGGACATGAAGACTGCCGCGGTAGTTTCTGACCGGGTCTTTCCGCGTCACTCCACACATCCATCGCAGCATATTCATCTCTGTAACACGCAGTTCTTGCTTGTGTCGCTCAAGTATAGGCCACGCTTCACTGCCATACAAAAGGACAGGTCTAATGATGGATTTACCTATAGACCTGTCCTTTTAATTTAAATAAGTATCGCGTTTTTTTGCGTTTAACGTTTTCATTTCAAATCTATTAACTACGATTAAATTTAGCAACAATGACTCGTAGAACGGCATTAGTACGTCGTTTGGAACAATGAAGTACCTACACAAATTGTAATATATGAAATTTACTGTGAAAATTTGCAAAACAAAAGTAAAATAAATCTTTTTTTTTTCTTAGCCTAATGAACCTACTACACGGAAAGTTCGGCTACATACTCAGCCAGTGTTTTTAATTAACCTATGACACATCAGTGGAAATTACGCAGAGTTTGAATTAGCGCCGATCTTCAGTCTCCGAAATTTCCGGGGGTGTGTCGTTATGAGCCTTTGTTCCTCAATACATTACTTCAACAGTGCACTTGCTTTGTTCGCGTACATGTCGAGACCGTATTCCGCAGTGACGGATCTCTTTACTCAATCACTAAATTAAATTATGGAGCATAAATAAACGTGTGCAAAATATTTAAATTCATCCTTATTATCGAAAGTACACGGATAACCACAGAGTACGTTAATGTAATGTGCATAACATATTATATCTACCACATAACTGTACACATAACAGTTCTGTAGAAAAGGAGAAGATTTTTTCTCAAACATTAGTATAGGAAATCTATGGATTAGTTTAATTAAGTAACAGTAGTAACAGTTTGTACTTAATCTTGTTAAACCATTAAAAAGTAGATAAGTTAATTAAAGCCGCGTTTGCGACGTGCAAGACGTGGCCGCCAAGCGGCGTGTGCGTCACGACGTTAACATCTCGCTAACATCGTCCAAATCCAATATTATTATAGCAACGCAGGTGGCGGCTCGTCGGCCGTCGGCCGCATCTGTTATCGAAGGCCTGCGCCTGTTTACTTCGCGTTGTTGACAACGCAAGAACGACGTGTACGAATATGAAGGTGTTTATTGAGCTAGATCGACACCTGGATATTTGCTGTAGTACATAGTTACAGCCAGACCAGCCACGCGATACTTAAACATGCACGAGGACGAACCGGCAAACATAGAGGTTCACTCTATTTGTAACACGGATTTCAAGGCTAATTTAATCCAAATTTTAAATTCATCAAGTTTTTAATGTATCGATGATTATAAAGTTTTAGACAACATATAGCCCGCAGCCATCATAATGCCGGCATGCCCGCGCCGTTTTATTTAGGGCCGATTATTCAATCGGCAGATAAAAATTACCAGTCAAATAAATGGAAACGTGACAATTCAAAATATGTCAATCAATTTCAATTCAACTGTTTTATTCATGGCACTGTCATTTTTAACTCTTCCATGTGTTTTATTCTAGAATAAGTTTTATCTCGTGATAGAAAAATCGGCCATCAGTCTGTTAAAAATGCAGGCAGATATTTAATTTCAATTTAGCTGAAGGTAGATACAGAACACTTAAAAATATGCTTGATAACATAATTATTAAATAATTTTATGACCAGGTGGGAGATACAAACAGACGGAGACCGGAGTGAGACCCTAAAAGGTTTCCATTTTATCTGTTGGTAAGGGAGGGCATCCTGACATTAACTTTCATTAGACATACGCATACGTATTCCAAATCTTGTTTACATTCCGAAATTATCTGTTTACGAGGAAACCAAGATGCAGATATGCTTTGCAAATGGGTCATTGCGTCGACGCCTCTATAATTGTAGTAACTATAAAACTAGACCAGCCAGGTGTTACCAAGTGGAAACAGTGACCGCTGCATGACTCTAGTAAATACAAATAGAAACCCACTTACCGAAGAAACACGATTAGCACATAGGTTCGGTGAGGTTTCAGCAGCAGCTTCAGAGTCTGCGTCCCGAGCCGGCCGGGGGCCGTAACGAAGCCGGCAGACTAGTATTGGGGATGCGCGTGCGCCTGGTGGACCGCACTTACACTGAAACTGGGAAAATGGAACGTCGCAAAACCGTAACACGCAATTACACGCAACCCAATTAATTAGCCACGGGCTCAACTGCAGCCAGTCCGAGAGTAATGTACTGAGTGCGACTCGCATGGCACACGGCCCGGTGGCCACCGCTCGAGTGGTGGCTGGTGGCTCGCCCGCCGCCGCCGCTCGTCGCACTTCGACAGGCACGCGCCAAACTTGTTATTTTTCCCGTGAATTCAGTATGTTTTGATATGACCGCGTTCTGATGGCAGAGTGCCAGTGCGCGAGTGCGCCCCCCTCCGCGCCGGCTCTGCGAAAATATCGGTAAACAATCGACGCCATTCCCCTGAACGATAAACAAACACTTTTATTCTGTAGGTGCAATATCACCTACCTACCGAACCGCATTTTTAGAAAAGCGGCACCCATGATCGTTAATTATTACAGTGCTGTTACGGCACACATTGTCCAGTTGAAATTTTAATCATTTGTGTACGATTGTTCTTCGAACTTGTGAAAAGTTTTTATGAATGTGCATACCAAGTAAAAATGATATATAAATATTATGTTCCCGAAACATATAGATTGTATATCATATATCTTATTTGTAGTAGTTGCTAAGAAAAAAAATAACCAAATCAATATTTTCACGGGTTCCGCTTATCAACTACAACATATGTACAAATACGTCATTCCTTTTGTATTCAAATCCATTATAAGATCTTTCTTTTGTACAGCAGCGAAGCGCACCTCCGCGGCAGTCTTCATGTCTGTGACGCAGCAGACAAACTGCAAGATAGCCGCTTACTCTAGTAGACCTACGTTTTACGAACATCATCTAGTTATGTAAGAAACAAATGTCTACCCACTCCGTCTCGGCCAGGTCCCAGTCGCAGAGTCAGGCCTAAGAAATGCTGTGATAGATGACGTGCGTCTCCAAATAAGGGATGCAGAAGACCGTGCAAAGCGGACGAGGAAACTAGACAAACAGACTTTTGGGCGTCGAAGCAAACGCTCTGAACGCAACCGGGATAATGCTCGGGCGTTGACGATGATCGTCAAAAGTCGTCTTTCAAAAGTATACATAAATATTTGTAAAATTAATTTTATACTACACCTGCTCGGAAAGAGCATTAGCACTTTTTTGTAAATCGAGGACACAGTAGGTATGTCGTAGAATTCATAGAGATGAAGATGTACGAAAATCCCTAAAAATCCATTGTTAAAATGTGCTGGATTTAAACAAATATTGGGTATCTATTCTGTTTAGACTAAGCCGTCCATCTGGGACGGTATATTTGTCGTTCAACTTGAGTGCGTCAGCCAAAGTGATTCAGTTCTGTGCCTTTCAAGCAAATTGATTCATTTTGATTGATCAGTCTATATCAGCATTACTATTAAAATATATCAAAGTTTATATCAAGTTTGCAAATTAATATTGGCCACTACCATTCTCTAAACATTCATTAAAAAAGTTACAAGAGAAAATAGAACGTGCACAAATGACTTTTTTCTTTGGAATTATCAATTTATCCGTGCAGGAACGGAGAAAGAATACAATTTCCTGCGGCCGGGCGGCCTGTTGTAAGAGGCGACAAAACAACCCAAAGCCAGGTGGTTAGGGCAATTTGCACGACTGGATGGCTACCACCCCTAATCTAGAGTATGTCGCTATAGCAACCTTGTTGTGAGTTGTGTTTCGGCATTAGTGACCAGGTTCCAGTCTCCCTTAAGAGAGCAACAGCGCATTTATAGCACCTTTGGTGTTGCAAATGTTCATAGGCGATGGTAACCGCTTTCCATCAAGTGGGCCATCTGCCTGTCTGCTGAACTCCTACAATAAATAAAAAATGTTTCCAGTATATTGTATATTAATGTAGTCTGTGTATATATTATATTGTACAGTCATTAATGATAGTCAAAATTAAATAACACGCGCCTCCGAAATCAAAAGAAACTACTCAGGTCGTTAATAATCAACTAATACCTCAATAATCTAAAAATAAATATAACAAATATAATTATGAAGATTATTTAAAATAGTACCCTGGGCGTTTATGTGATGAAATGCTCACACACTCAGAGTGAACACCTATTTTTTTTAAAATAAAAATGTGTTTATGTATTTTGGAGAAAAAGCGCAAATATAAGTGACTTGTAATTTTTTATGTTTATGGCTTGGCAACTAGGCCTTTAAACCAGTACCTTGTTATTTTTATATGCTACCAGAAATAAGACTTAGTCATTGCGAAAAAAAATCAATGATTAAAATAAGGATCAGCCTCTCTTTTCTTTCCCAGTGAAAGGGAAAAAATAAAAATCCTCGTAATCAATACCGTAACGTAAATCATTAAAGAAAACCATTATGTTTATTACGTCATGTTGACAGTTACATTAGATGACTAAAACGTCATCTAAAATAATTATTGTATTATTTGTTTACAACAATAAACAGATTATTTGAGAATTAGAATTGAATGTTCAATTTCTTGAACTAAAAACTCAGAATTCACATTTCTTGAATTTAAAAAAGCCTACATTAATCATGAGTTATATGTTAGGACATTTACACAATGGTTGGCAAGTGGATCAGGCGATTTTATCTGAAGAAGACAGAGTTGTGGTAAGTTCGATTTAAGTCGAATGTTCTGGAAAAATTAATTTTTTTGGCAATAAATTACTGCTTACTAGAGTGCGGTATAGTTATAAGGCAAATTTATGTATTATTTGAGATTTAAAATGAATTTTGTGTGGTTATACAAAAATTAACCATGAAACAACTTTCCTATAACCCATGTTTATAAAGTTCGAATCTTTTCCTAATAAATAAATGTGCATTATAACTATACTCCACCCGTTTACTATATTAACCCAATATAAGAATGCCAATGTAGTAAACACATCGGAGTTCGCAACTCACATAGCCACAGTTCTCTTACAGAAGTTCTATCTTTGCAACAGGTATTAAATTGCATGGCAGGACATGATTTCTAGAAAAAATGAGCACTAGTACCCAAACCAAACTTATTAAGAGTTTACTGTTCACTTTATAGATTGTTTTTAAGTACACAAAATATTTAACTAATAACAATTAGGTGATCAGATTTGGCCACGATTGGGATCCAACATGCATGAAGATGGATGAGGTGCTGTACAGCATCGCTGAGAAGGTCAAGAACTTTGCAGTCATCTATTTGGTGGACATCACTGAAGTGCCAGATTTCAACAAAATGTAAGTAATATTTCTACTCATCAATTGAATAATCCTCCCCGGATTGCAAAACATAATGCTAATATAACAAAACTAAGTTTTAAGTGTAATGTTTTATTTGACTTTTATTATTCAATGTTTTAGTCACTTCAATGGCAGAACCTGTGGAAGACAAAGATGTCAGGTGTCAATGAGTATTGTTAAAGCTTTATTTAGCTTACTTAGATTTAATTTTTGTTTACTTTATTATTTACTCTATGACAGCCTAATCTCACAAGGTACACACACTTCAAATCTCACAAATTACTTGAAAAAAATATATTTTACGTTCTATTATTATGTTATTGTTGTTCCAGGTATGAATTATACGACCCGTGCACAGTGATGTTCTTCTTCCGTAACAAGCACATCATGATTGATCTGGGCACCGGAAACAACAACAAGATCAACTGGCCTCTGGAGGACAAGCAGGAGATGATAGACATCATTGAGACGGTGTACCGGGGGGCCCGTAAAGGCCGAGGTCTAGTCGTCTCACCCAAAGATTACTCCACCAAATACAGATATTAGCAGTACATCATTGTCTTTGTGTTCAATGTTAATAAACAAATTGGGACCTTTGCACGAGGGGAGTGTGCAAATGAATTGTGAACCTATGGTCCCAGAAGACATGTGATTTTATTTTGCAATGATTATTTATTGTCTCCGAGATCTAAGCACCACTACCTGCAAAATAGCAAGCAAGCAAAATATTTATGTAAACCACCTTTGACCAATATAATCTGTTTTATTCCTGCCATGGGTTGTCTGGAAGAGGTCTCTTCTTAGCGATAAGACGGCACCCTGTGCATATTTAGAATACTTTAGGCTATAAGTTTTTTTTCTGTTTACTTTAATGGTGTACAATAAAGTATTGCGCCCCCCCCCCACCCCTCTCTCTGTTAAGAATTTATGAGCATTGTTTTAAATGTTTTGGGGTTTTGGGTAATCAATGTATGAAATAAAAAAGTCAATACTAAACAATAACATAGAGTTTGTTTTATTCTGATACCTATCGAAAGTAAACACTGCAGTCAAAGCACAGTGAAGGGTTCCTTAGTGGCGAGGGACTGCCGCTCGTTGTACTTTGAACACTGTAAACCAAAATTTCACCCCCCTCCCCATCTCAAAAACCATTTCACAGGTCTTGTTTCAAATTGTGTTCAATGTATTTCTATGCCATAACCTGAATTTTTAGCCTACTATTCAAATTACAATTATTGCACGGGCAAGCCTTGCAGTGTGGATGGCATATTTGGCTACAGAATCATAAAAACAATTCAATAGATCACAAGAAAAACCCTCAGTGGAATATTATAACAAGAAGTTTATAATGTCAAACTCTTAATACTTTTGATTATCCTACATGTTGTAGATTGCAATACCTATTCGTCAAATTACAAGTGTAACCTTAAAAAATAAAACTACAAAAATCTTTTGAGAAAATGTAAGTTTATTCAGTCTTGAACAGAGACGATCAAGTAGGGGACACTAAGACATGGAGTGCGCTGCGCCCGCGCACCTCTTCCGACATCTCTCGCTCGTTGCGCTCGCTGACGCGTCGATGCGAGGCCAAATACAAAATAAAACTAATGTTGTTCGTTGAATGTTCAGATCTGGGCGGGGAGCGGGGGGGCGTGGCGCCGGAGGGGTGCGGTGGGGGGTTGACTAGCGCACCGCGGCGTCGCCCCCCCCCCCGACCTCTCCCCCTTCACATCGATACACACCTTCCCTTAGACTCGCACATCACGGACAAAACATTTACAGTGTTATTCATAAAAATTTGTTAATCAACGTTCCAAATAAGTAACTTAGTAACTTAAACAATATTTAAAAATGTCTTATTCATAAACAAAAATTTTGCTTAACTTAATACTACTTAACTTTTTGGTACAATATAAGTGGAACGAGCAACCTTATTAAAACTACAAAAAGAATCTGTCTTCATCGGCTGACGAAGTTCGTACGCTGCACATGAAACAGTTATCTCTAATTGAAGCTGATGTACAAAGTATGTACAATAGTCAGCGTTTTGCAAATAAACAACTGCGGCCTAATTCACACTCAGCAACACATTTATATTAGTATATTTTTAGTAATTAAATCAGTGTCATTACAGCGCTCGTTGGGTTTGGTATTTCGTACATTTTACCCTTCCCTCCTATACTAAAACTGTACACACAATACAGTTTTTTTGGTCTTTCGAGCCTCAAACACTCCAGTTTTTTGGTCCTTCGAGCCGGATATGAACCAGCGACATATGGAACGCTGACTATTGTACATATTTTGTACAGCTAGGTTGACAATCTTTTTGATTTTAATTTCATGTTGTGTAAATAGTTCATCAAAGGGTCCAACTTATGGTTAAAAACTTCAATTTGTATATAACTAATACATCTTGCTCAATGTAAATTGTCACTGGAAACAAAAGATTCCATTTTTGTCCCAATCTTTTCACAAAATCAAACAGCAGCTGTTAAAAGCAACAATAGTTTTGTCCGCCATTTTGTTACTTAAGGAGTTAAACAGTGGGGTGAGGTTGTTTAATCTGACACCTAATTGAAACAGGTTATTAAGTCTAATAGTATTTATGAAAATAATTTTCTTTAAATAACTGTTTAAAATATGACTTAAAAATTAATCTTATGTTTATGAATAACACTGTTAAACTGGGTTTCTATATCTCACTATACATCTTTTAACTCAAGATTGGTAGAAAATTGGCATTTCATGTGTAGTTTATATCAAATTTTAACCAGTTTTAAAGTAAACGAAGGTACCCACGTGGGAACCTGGAATTCATTTCTATTCTTGTCAGGTTCCTTTATTTTTCTGATTCTTTAATTTGACTTATAAGTGGAGTGAATTTTTTATCAATGGTCAGTTATAGAAACCTGGCATCTGTAAATTGTCACTAATCTCACTCGTGAGAGCTGTGTTTCAAGTCACAGGGAAGATGTCGATCACAATTTAAATATACAATATCTTTACCGCTGATGACAATTCTCTTAGTACAGAACTGTTTAACAAAACATAAGTCATATAATTATCGAGTGAACAAACATTCAGTTGTCTGCGGACTCACGCATGCAGAGTCCCTTTATAAATGCAATATGTATGGATTCTTACACAATCTGACTTCCAAAATTAATTGAAACGGTTTCATTCTTTTGCATAAAATTTTAGTAAAAGATTACCGGAGCACGACATTCGCCGCCGGTCGTCGACGCACTTATGGCCGCGTGGCACTCGTCCACAAACCTTTTATTGCTATTAATGTTATAGTAAAGATAATTGTGACACAACATTAAACCACAGCGGTTTCCTTTGATCTTTGCGATTACTCTTAAAAAATTAACAATCTGCAAATAAGTGAGTCCAAAGTAAAAGTACCCGAGTCACAGAACAGTTATCGGTCACTAGGGATCACAATTCACTCGAGTCGCACAGAGTAGTAGGTTACAGGTTAAGTACAAGTGAAGGGCGCCTAGGCGTCGTCGTCGTCGGGCGGGCGGCGGGGCGCGGGCGCGGCGGAGGGCGCGGGCGCGTCCGGGCGCCAGTCGAGCGCGCCCGGCGCCCAGATGGAGGCGAGCGAGCGGAAGGGGTCGTAGGCGCGCACGGGCGCCGCGGGCGCGCCGAAGCCGGGCGGCGGGCGCACCGCGCCCCACGCGCCCCAGCCGCCCCACACGCCGCCCGCGCCGCGGAACGCCGCGCCGCCGACGCCGCCCTCCTCGGCGCCTGCGCCTGCGCCTGCGCCTGCGCCTGCGCGACACACCAATGCGCACTGAGTCGAGAATAAAGAGACCACTAGCTGCCAAACGGCCATTTCAGCACACGCGCTCAACTAAAATTCCTTTTTTCAGTTCGTCAACATAGCACCCAGTAAAAGACGTCTATGAGAGAGTGACAGTAGGTTATATTTAAGTAATAATTGAGAGTATGGGAGATGGGAACCCTGTTTTTGCCCTAAGGATCATCATGGAAAAATACAGGACGAAGAATACGCCTCTGCATTTCCTGTTTTTGGATCTGCAGAAGGCCTTCGACTGCGTTCCTCGCGTGATGATCTGGTGGGCACTGAGGTCCAAAGGGGTGCCAGAAACCTATATTGACATTATCCGGGATATGTACCGTGATTCCGATTCCATAGTTCGAACTGCTGTTGGCGACACAACACCCTTCCCCATTACAGTAGGTGTGCACCAGGGATCGGTCCTTAGTCCGTTTCTGTTCAGCGTGATATTAGACGAAGTGTCGAACAGCATCAGGGATGCGCATGAGCAACCTCCATGGTTGCTCATGTATGCTGACGATATCGCGCTGGCAGATTCGGACAGGGGGCGCCTGGTGGGACGTGTAAATGCGTGGAAGAGATCGCTAGAGAACGGCGGTTTGAAACTAAATGTGGCGAAGACTGAGTACTTGGCCTGCAACACTACAGATCCCACATCCGTGCGCATAGGCGAAGATACGGTCGAGCGCACGGATCAGTTTAAGTACTTGGGATCTGTCCTTAGTGCGTCCGGGGATATCGACCTCGACGTCAAGGCCCGTATCACAGCAGCTTGGGCCAAGTGGCGTGAGGTGACAGGTGTCATTTGTGACCCCAAAATGCCGGTCAAATTAAAAGGACAGGTCTATAAATCCATCATTAGACCTGTCCTTTTGTATGGCAGTGAAGCGTGGCCAGTACTTGAGCGACACAAGCAAGAGCTGCGTGTCACGGAGATGAATATGCTGCGATGGATGTGTGGAGTGACGCGGAAAGACCGGGTCAGGAACTCCCGCATCCGCGGCAGTCTTCATGTCCGTGACATAGCAGACAAACTGCAAGAGTGTCGCTTACGCTGGTACAGCCACGTTTTACGCAGACCGGCTAATTACGTGGGGAACAAATGTCTAGCCATGCCCCCTCCGCCAGGTCCCGGTCGAAGGGGAAGGCCCAAGAAATGCTGGCTTGACGTCGTGAAGGATGACATGCGTGCCAATGGTCTCAAAACGGGGGATGCTGAAGACCGCGCGAAGTGGAGTAGAAAAAGTAGGAAAGCGGACCCTGGGCGTCGGAGTGAACGCTCCGAACGCAACCGGGATTTAACGCTCGGATGATGATGATGACGAGAGTATGGGAGATGGCCGCTACTACACCTATATATACTACATTATATGTAGTAATCTTTTTTGAACTCGTTCAATAGCATCGATTAGTAGTAGTATTATAGAATGGATTCCATACTTGTGTGGCGTATTCGACTTGAGGTCTGATAATCGTGCCACGGTGGAACTCGTACTCGTAAATAATGCGATATTTCAAGGTTTCCACTTTGTAAATTGAGTGACGCAAAGAAAAAAACCAAAAGAGGAGAAAACAAATGAATTACGGTTTTCAAAACACAAAAGCATAAGTAAATAGCTGTATACATTTGAAATTGAAATTCCTAACCAAAGAGGAGACTGCAAGGATGTAACAGTTATATAGGATAATGTTATATCTAACAACCTAAATACTAAATAAATCAGTATTATTCCAGCATTGGTTGGTTTCACTTGTCTCCCATTCCAATAGCCGTCGCATGGCGACCCTGCCAGAGGCACGCGAATCTGACACCACCGCGCCGTAAAAGGATAGTACTTCATAAACATTGTGCTCTCGGGACAAGTTAAAGATGTTTCTAATTATGTGCGTTATAACTCGCTGTGACACTCATAATATTCGAAGTAAATTTATTCAACACAATGGGAAAATCTCAATCTAAGGAGGAGACCCTGATAGTACAGAACGCGGCTGGCGGCGTGAATACTGCTGGAGTTGAGGAGATTCGATTTCACGTATCTACTACCAACATACTGCTATCTATAGTAGTACTATTCATGGTCCTTGGATTTTTGTATTTTGTTTATCAAATCTACAGAAAATGTCACTTGGAATGGATTCGGAACGAGTTTGAAGAAAGGGCCAATAGAAGGTCTTTTTTTGGCCGTCGTCGAGTACCATACCCTGACGCCACGGTTCAAGATTCCGGCGTGTAAAAGTAGTGCGCAAGTGTTAATTCAAATATATTCTACTGGTGTCAGTGACCTTGAACATAGACAACTACGGTCAACAGAATAGTTATGTATACATAAGTGTAATAACCGTGTAAGTTTATTGTTTAGGTAATGTACTGATTCTTATTTCATGTATTATTTATAAGTACCTTTTAGTCATGAGCAATGTGCAACTATAATATAAACTAATTAATGACTAAAATTTATGGCCAAATATTTAAAAAACTTGTATGAGGAATTAAATGACATAAGGATATATTTAATTAAAATCGGTCAAACACGAAGGGAAGGAAAAATCATAGAAAGAAAATTTGAGGAGGCTAAGTTAATATTTGTTCAGTATAATAATTATTTAGACAATATATGTAGAATAAAAAGGTTTGATAAATCGGAAGACGTTTTAATAGAAACATATTGTGAGGATATAAAAGGTATTTATTCTGACATTTTAAAATTGTGTAAACGTGTAGAAGAAATATCAGATTTTTCAAACATGGATAAATTTGATATCAAAGTGGCGTTAAATTTGTTACCGGTTATGACCGATAATGAAATTATCACTAAACAGTTAATAGACGGAATAGAATACTACGAATCAATTTTAGAAGACAGTTCGAAGCCAAAGCTAATATCTTTTGTTTTGAAAAGCCGACTCTCTCAGAGTGCTAAACTACGATTATCGACTAGTTATAACAGCATTAAGGACATGGTACACGATATGAAATTAAACTTATTGACAAAAAAGTCTGCTGTGGCGTTACAAACTAAATTACTAACATTAAGACAAAATGATAAAACTATAACTGATTTTGGGCAAGAGATTTCGGAATTGTTTGTTGATCTTACGATTTCTCAGACCGAAGGCAATACAGATAATAATTTTAAATCTCTTAAAAATATCAACGAAAAACTTGCTATCAAACGTTTTGCTGACGGCTTCAGAAATCGAAGGCTGAGTACAATTATTGCGGCAAGAAATTATAGTTCCTTAAATGATGCGGTCCAAGCTGCTGTAGATGAAGAAATTGCGACCCCTTCAGTTTCAACAGACGTTTTTACTCTGACTCGTAACCAGGAGAATTTTAATAATTATAGAGGCCGAGGTACACGTTTCCAGTCAAACAGGTTTCCTCGTTCGGGAGCTGACTACAGAGGAGGTAGGCAACAGCGAAGCAGGGGTGACTCACAGCGACGGGGCGGTTATTGGCGGAATAGCCGAGGAGCCCAAGGTTCCTTTTATAATCGGCCTTATCGTTCAGGTACGTATTATAATTATTACCACAATAGAGGTGGAGAAAACGCAAATAACGATCCTGCTGTCCAAGCCATGGCGGAAACATCAAGTAATAACACTAATAATGAGAACGATAATTTACAGATAGACGAGTTTTTTCGAGCCTGAAGAGGAATTCATATTTTCATATAGTAGTTGTTTACACGTATCATTATCTATTAAAGGACAGGAATTCGCTTGGCTACTTGATACGGGTGCTTCAATTTCAGCTGTGAGGCATGACGTTATTTTGAAATTAAACATACCATTACATTGCTGCCATGTTACTATAAATGGTATAGGTGGAAAAGTACGCGCTATGGGATATGCTTGGTTACAACTTCAAATCAAGGACACAATTTTTCATCATAAGTTTTATGTTTTCGATCAACTACCATGTAAAACGCATGGCATTTTAGGCCTAGACTTTTTAAATAAATATCAAGGAAATATTAATTTTGTAAAAATGACTGTATCTTTACATTCAGCAAATAATTCTGAGATCATGTTGGACTTACTGAAGAGTAAGAATAGTTGTTCATTTATCATTCCAGCTAGATCGGAAACTACACACTATATAAAGGCAATCAACGAGGAAGAATGCGTGGTGTATGCTGCACAATTAGGCAAGGGGATTTTCATGGCTAGTGCTTTAGTAAAGCCCATAAATGGTCGAATTCCAATTCGAATATTAAATACTACTGAGCATAAAGTAATTTTAAAAAATATCAATCCAATTATACACAGTGCTAATAATTTTAATATCTGTAGTTTTGATAAGATATCATCAAATGCAAATAGAGTGAAGACATTATTTTCCAAATTATCATTATCACATTTAAATTCAGAGGAACAAAAATCAATCAAAAACCTATGTGCCAAATATTCCGATGTATTTTGTCTTCCTGGTGATAAATTAACTACGACGAATATTTACAAACATAGAATAAATTTAAAATCAGAAATACAGCCAATTTTTACAAAGCAATATAGGTTACCACACTCTCAGAAACCCGAAATTTCAAAACAAATATCAGAAATGTTAGAACAAGGCATAATTGAACCTACAGCCAGTGAGTGGTCTAGCCCTGTACTTTTAGTACCGAAGAAACCAGACGAAGAAGGTAACAAAAAATATAGGTTGGTCATTGATTACAGAAAGATTAATAATAATATACAGGATGATAAGTTTCCCCTCCCTGATATTACAGAGATATTAAACTCTCTTTCAGAATGTATTTATTTTTCACACCTCGACCTGCATCAAGGTTATTTTAATGTTGAATTAGAACCAAATAGTAGGAAATACACAGGATTTCACTCAGGACGCTATCAAATGACTAGAATGCCCATGGGACTAAAAACTAGTCCCAACTCCTTTTCTAGAATGATGACAATGGCTATGGCAGGGTTAACCTATGAAAAATGTTTTGTTTACTTAGATGACCTAATTATTTTTGGAAGGACATTAGCTGACCATAATAAAAACTTACAAGATGTATTCAAGCGATTAAGAAAAGTTAATTTAAAACTTAAACCCGAAAAGTGCGATTTTTTAAAGAAGGAAATTTTATATTTGGGTCATATAGTTACTAATAAAGGAGTTTTGCCCGATCCTAAAAAGACGCAAGTAATGAAAAAATATCCTATCCCCAAAAATGCGGAAGAAGTAAAGAGATTCGTGGCATTTGCCAATTATTATCGAAAATTTATAAAAGGTTTTGCTGCGATTGCTGGACCCTTGAATAACTTGTGTAAAAAGAACACAACATTTTATTGGGATTCAGTCTGTCAAAATTCATTCGATATGCTAAAAGAAAGTCTAATATCTCCACCTGTTTTACAATATCCAAATTTTTCAACTAATAATCAATTTATACTGCAAACAGATGCATCAGGATATGCTATTGGAGTAGTTTTAGCTAACCAAGATGGCAGACCAGTTGCATATGCTAGCAGATGTCTTAATAAATGCGAGTTAAATTATCCTACAGTTGAAAAAGAACTTCTTGCTGTTGTGTGGGCTATAAAACACTTTCGACCATATCTATACGGTCGAAAATTTACCATAAAAACGGATCATAAACCTCTCGTTTATTTATTTAACATGAAAGACCCATCTAGCCGATTACTGAAATTTAGAATAGCATTAGAAGAATACAATTTTAGCGTTGAATATATAAAAGGTTCTGACAACACGGCAGCAGATGCTTTATCGAGAATAATAATAACATCTGAAGAATTAAAAGACATGACCGAAAAATTATTAAATATAATGACGAGAGCACAATATAAGAAAATATGTCAAGATATTGTACCCGTGAAGAGTCCTGACAACAGTTTGTCTGCCTTACCGAAAGTTGTTGAAACTTGTAATAAGTCGAAGGAGTCTATAGAGTTGAGGTATACTAGTGAGATTTATATAAATAAATTACGCAATAATAATGAAATAAGTGAAGAGAGTAATACATTTTTATTTGTACCTTCGAGCTTAACAATATACATTAAACCAGCTTCTCGATCACAGATGACACCAGATGTCTTTGTGAGAGAACTGGAAATATTTTGTAAGAAAATAAAGGTTGATGAAATATATTTTATAAAAGATAAAACTAATAAGCAATTTATACAACAAGTAAGTAAAGCAATTAAAGAGATAAATGGATGGTCTGGGCCACGAATTTGTGTGTTAAATGACATTGAAAGAATAAATAACAAAGATGACAGGCGTGTTATACTGAATGACTTCCATCTTTTGCCTACGAGTGGCCACGCGGGCATCAAGCGAATGTTGAATAATATAAAAAAATATTATTTTTGGCCAGGACTTGAACGTGATGTGACTGAGTTTATAAAAAACTGTGATCAATGCCAAAAACAAAAACATTACGTTCATATCAAAGAACCTATGTCTATAACTTCAACTGCCAGTTCAGCATTTCAAAAATTGTATTTAGATATAGTAGGACCTTTAGACAGGGATGTGAACAACTATTCTTACATTTTAACGGTTCAATGTGAACTTTCCAAGTATATTGAAGCGTACCCACTATTCAGTAAATCTAGCTCAGAGGTTGCTAAAAGCTTCGTCGATAATTTTATATTACGCCACGGAATCCCAGAAGCTGTAACAACCGATCGGGGAACGGAGTTCATCTCTGCAACGTTCAAAGAGGTTTGTACTTTATTACATATTAATAAATTAAATAGTACCGCATATCATCACGAAACTATTGGTGGCTTAGAAAATGCGCATAAACACTTAGGCGCGTTTTTACGCATACAGTGCGATAATCATCCAGATACTTAGAGCACATGGATACCGTACTGGACATTCTCGTTTAATACATCGGTTCATAGTGGGACTAATTATACGCCTTTTGAATTAGTCTATGGTAAGAAATGTAATTTGCCCAGCAACTTAGTAAGAGAAATTGAACCATTATATAATTATGACTATTATCCGTTAGAATTAAAATTTAGGCTTCAAAAATCGCAAAGTGACGCACGCAAAAATTTAATCAACAGCAAATTAATACGAAAAGAAAAATACGATAGATCAATTAATCCAATTACATATAAGCAAAATGACTTAATCCTAATTAAGAATGAAACCGGTAACAAACTTTCGCCCCTATATTTAGGACCGTATAAAGTTTTGAAGGATTTGTCACCGAATGTAGAAATAATGAAAGATGGAAAAATTGATTTTGTTCACAAGAACAGAACACGATTGTACCGAAAGAAATGCATAGAAAACTAAATAAATTGTATGTAATTTTCTATAGGTTTTAATAAATATGATGTAATTACTTATAGTGTTTCGTGTCAAAGTTTTATGTGTGGACTTTCGTAACTTTTCATGTTATGTTATTAAGATATATTAATCGTATTATAAAAAAGAAATACCTGTATTTTGTCGAAACTTATTAAAGCTATACTTACTACTAAAATAAAAATAAAATGTATTTTATTTTTATTTTTTCCCTTCGGGGGAGGTGCAAGGATGTAACAGTTATATAGGATAATGTTATATCTAACAACCTAAATACTAAATAAATCAGTATTATTCCAGCATTGGTTGGTTTCACTTGTCTCCCATTCCAATAGCCGTCGCAAGACAGACATTTGAGATCAAAGTGGCCAGTACGACAAAACGCCAACTTCATATGTAAGGACCTAATATTAAATAACAACAATTAGCAACAAATACTAACACTGACCAATAAATGATAGGAATGAACCACAAATGAAATAGTTACAACATTAATTATCAAATGAAAACTAAATAAATAGCAATGTAAATATATTATTCAATTCTTATTCAAAATGTAACGAACGTCTTTTTGCTGACTGCACAAGGAAATTTCAATTTCAACTTTACAATTCCAAATATTACTAACTTGAAAACGTCTCGAAGCTAATATACCTGTTGTTGCAAATGGCACTAGTTAAATATAAGTGGAACTAGATGGCGCTGCCCAGTAATTGCACTTGCTATTGTTTATTAAATATTTTACGTTAACATTTTTGTACCACAATATAGTTCAACTCATGTCTATTACGACACCTGAAAAATCAAATCGAAAACCAAAAACCGAACAATTAACGAAAACGATTGGTATTTCAATTACACTCACCGAGGAAGTCGCGGCTCGGCGGTGCGAAAGTGGCGCACTCGTCGGGCGCGGTGGCGCGCCACGCGAACTCCGCGTCGGGCAGCGGCGGCGCGCGCGGCTCGCCGTTGAAGAAGAACAGCGAGTTGTCGGCGCCGAGGGGCGGCGCGCGCACCTCCGCCTCGGCGCGCCGGCGCACGTCCGACCCGATGGGCGCGAGGGCGCCAGCGCCCCCCGCGGCGCCCGACTCCGCGCCGCCGCCGCCGCCGCGCGCCGCCACCACCGAGCTCCACGAGGCGCCCCAGCGCACCGCACCAGGCGCGCGCCCCTCGCCCGCCCTGGGCGGGGAGCCGCGCGGCGGCGACGGCGGCGGCCTCTCGGCGCGCCTCTTCGACGTCTTCTCCTTGCGCGCGTGGTGCTTCGCGGAGGCGTGGCGGCCCCTCGCCGCCGCCGCTGCCGCGTCGCCGCCGCCCTCGCCGGGGCGCGCCCGCTCGCTGCGCCGCGGCGCGTCCGCCTCGCGCCTCACCTTGCCGTTCCGCGAGGGCTCCTCGGCGGCCGGCGTGGCCGCCGTGTCAAATCGCAGCACGGGCTCTGCGCCGCGTCCTACGTCCCGGGGCTCGCCGTTCGCCACGAGGGGCACGTTTTCGGGTTCGTCGCAATCTTCCGCGTCGTCGTCTTCGTCGTCCTCCCGCTCGTCGGCCGGGGTCGAGGAGGAGCCGGAGGCCGAGCCCGTCGAGGCGGCGTCCTCGTCGCCGCTCGCCGTCGGCCGTTCCTCGGTCTCGGGGTCCGCCTCGTAGCCGTCGTTGGTGCCCGGCCGCTCGTCGCCGACGTCGCGGGTCTCCGGGTTCGAGGACGGGCGCCGGTCGGGGGCGGCGTCGTCGGCGTCCTCGCTCGACCGGTCGTCGTCGTCGTCGGGGGCGCGCAACACCTCGCTCCGCCAACGGTCGAACGCGCGTCGCTCCGCGTGCGGGTCCGGCGCGGGGACGGGGCGGCGGGGCGCCGGCCGGCGGCGCTTCGCGACCGCGCGCGGGCGCGTCCCGGCGGGCACGGGCGCGGGCGGCGGCTGCGGCGCATGGGCGGCGACCGCGCGCAGGTCGAGCGGCGGGCGGGCGGGCGACGCGGGGCGGGCGGCGCGCGCACGGCGCAGCTCGCGCTCGGCGTCGAGCGCGGCGGCGGCGATGGCGAGCGCGAGCGCGGCGACCGCGAGCAGCGTCGCGGCCGCCCGCAGCGGCGGCTCGAAGGGCGGCGGCGGGGCGCGTGCGTGGCACCGCGCCAGCAGCCGCGCCGGCGCCGCGCCGAGCAGCGCGAACTCGGCGCGGTGGCCGTCGGCGCGCACGTGCAGCCGCGCCGGCACGCGCGCCAGCGTGAAGTCCGCCGTGAACGCGAGCCGCAGCGGGCGCGACTCGTTCGGCGCGAGCGCGAGCGGCGCGCACGGCTGCACGCTGAAGCCGCGCGCCCAGCACGGCTGCCCGGCGACGCGCCAGTCGCGCAGCCGCACCGGCACCGCGCCCGTGTTGCGCGCGATCACCGTGCGCACCACCGTCGCCGGCGCCTCCCCGCCCCCGTCGCACTCGCTCACCTCGAACACGAGCGGCGCGGCCGCCCCCGGCTTGCGCCCGCCCAGCTCGAAGCTCGGGTGCGCGCCGCGCCCCCTCAGCACGACGCTCTCGATTATCGTCAAATTGTTCCTGCGTAAAGGGACAGCCGTTAGATAAGTGAGGTCTATCGTCGCTTCGGGGCTCAGTGGGGATGTACTCACCTGAGGTAGAGGTGGGCGGCGAGCGCGGCGGGCGCCTCGGGGGCGAAGGTGAGCGTGAGCTCGACCTCCGCGTCGGGCTCCAGCAGCAGCACCGACATCGCGCGGCCGGTGCCGTTGCGGGGCGCGCCCCACACGGCCGCGGCGCCCCTCGTCGCGCGCCACTCGCCCAGCCGGAACGCGCTCTCGGCCCAGAGGCACTCGTCGCCGCCGCACGAGGGCGCCTCCGGCTCGCCGGCCCTGCGGCGCACAATGGCGGTTAGCACCCTGCGCTCGTTACTCAGGTCGCAGGACGGGGGCGCACGACGAGCGACTACTCACAGGATGTGTTTGCGTTCCGATATGACCGGCTGCAGCAGCAGCCGGTGCGTGGGCGAGGGGTTGCGCACGCGCAGCGGCAGCCGCACGGCGGCGCCGACGGCCGCGAGCCCCGCGTCCCCCACCCCGGCGGCGTTCTCCGCCAGCCGCGGCCACCACCACTGCACCACGCCCGACACCGGGATCTGGACCACCTGCGTGGTGTGCACGTGCAGCGACACGTTGGTGGCGTGCGGGTGGCGCCGGTAGAGCGCGTGCCGGTGCGCGTGCAGAGCCGCGTCCTCGGCCAGCGCCGCGTCGTCCGGCTCGGCCGCGCGGCGCAGCCACAGCTCGCCATCTGGCCACACGTTGCGAGCGCGACATGTATTTAAGGCGGCGGTGGGAGCGGTGGGGACGGTGGGGGAGGGAGCACTCGCCTCACCTGGGTGCGTGGCGTCGAGGCCCGCGTAGCAGTGCGGCGCGCAGGCGCGCTCCGGCGCGTAGAGCACGCGGCCCACGCTGCGCCGCCCCGGGCCCACCTCCGGCGCCGCCTCCTCCTCGTGCGCCCTGCGATGGCACAATTCAATATTTAATAACAAAAAAAAATGTTACCTAAACTTTAGACTGAGCATCAATGTGCCAACGACACCAAAGTGTCAGTTTCATTTTCATACTACGAGATGGCGCCACAGGTGAATCACATCGCGGTATGGTTCGCTGATGTGGACATCATTATATTTTATGCATAGGATGTTTTATTTGCAACTCCCCGGCTTTGACACCTTTGAACAGAGAGAGAGAGAGAGTACGAACTGAAGGACTCACAGGAAGCTGAGCGCGGGGTCCAGCTCCGTCTCCGGCTGCGTTACGTTCGCGAGGCGCATCTTGAGCGCCATACTGCTCTCGAGCACCAGCGGCGCCGAGGAGCGCGCGTACGGCGCCGCCCGGTACAGCAGCAGCGGGTGCGCGTGCACGCGGCCCTTGTGCGCGTGCAGCGTCACCGTGGCGGAGGCGGCGGCGTGCTCGGTGGCCACGAGCGCGGTGCCCTGCAGCGGGCCCTCGCGCGCCGGCGCCACCACCGTCAGCCAGGCGCGCGCGGCGCGGCCGCCCCCCACGCAGCGACACGCATGCTCCGCGGGCGGCGGGCGCAGGTGCGCGCACGCGGCCAGCGCCAGCTGCGCGCCCGGCAGCTGCGCGCGCAGCTCGCGCACGCACAGCGGCGCGGGCCCGCCGTTCACGAGCCGCACGCCGACGCGGCGCGTCGACGACGTGCCCACGGCGCCCAGGTCCAGGTGCTCGCGCGACCAGCGCGGCCACTCCCACTCGAAGGCCAGCTTGCCGCTGTACACCATCAGCGGCAGCGCGTACTCGGTCACGTTGGTGACGACGGTGAGGTTCGCGTCGAGCACGAGGTCCGCGCGCGGGCGGCGCGGCGCGAGGCGGCCGAGGCGCGCACGGCCGCCGCCCGCGACCACCAGCGGCGTCGCCCACTCCAGCCGGAAGTGCTCCTCGACGGCGGGCGGGCAGCGCACGCGCGACACGTACACCGGCGTCGCGAACTCGTTGCGCGCGTACACGTCGAGCGGCGCGGGCGCCTCCTCTGCGCCGGTGACGAAGTGCAGCGCGGGCGGGTGCAGCGCGAGCGTGCCCGGCACCAGTTTGAGCGAGAAGGGCGCGGCGGCGCGGCCGACGCGCACCCAGCCCGCGCACCAGGCCTCGTCGGCGGGCGCGGGGGCGTCGGGGGCGGGGGCGCCGCGGCCCGCCCACAGGCGCGCGTGGTCGATGGTGAGCCGCGCGACGCGCGTCGGCGGCTGGTGGGCGCCGAGCGCGGCCCGCTCGAGCGTGACGTGCACGCCGTCGGCGCGCGCGCCCGCGAACCCGTTGAGCGTGCCCCGCTCCCGCTCGCGCTCCGCCTGCCCGTTGCTGAGGTGCGCGCGCTCGTGCTCCGGCGGCGGCGGCGGCGGCGCCAGCGGCTGCGGCCCGCAGCGCGCCCCCCACACCTGCGCGTCCAGCTGCACGCCAGCGCCGAGGCTGTTGCCCGCCTCCAATTCCACCTATCGCAAAGTATACGGGTTTGCTACACTGAGGCTCTGTTGTGTATCACTCGTTATATGGCTCCTGTCTGTGAATGTAGGCACTCAACTCACCATGTCCGGGGGGTCGCGGCTGCCTCTGGCGCTGATCCTGATTTGCAACGGGCTAAGGTACTCGCCGGGCTGCGTGGGCACCGCCTCGACGCCTACCACCAGTCCGCCGCCGGTCATGTTCGCTTTGATCCTGAAATGGACACCAGGGTCCGATGAGTGAGGGCGGCGGGCGGTGGGGCGCCGGCGTGGCGGGCGACGCGGCGCGTACCTACCTGATGTACGCCGTGAGCGGCTGGTCGTGCTGCCGCTGCTGCTGGTGCGCGGAGTGCGGGCGCAGGCGCAGGCGCACGAGCGCGCGCGCCGAGTGCGGTGGCAGCGTCCAGGCGCCGCGCGGCGCCGCCTCGCCGCCGTCCGGCAGCCGCAGCCCCACCCACGCGCCCGACGAGTACACCTCGCTCACCTGCAACCGGCGCGCGCACCGCTCACCACCACGGTTTCATCAAACGACGAAGCTATTTGATTTGTTACAATTATTTATTTAATTATCTGATGCCAAATCAAATATCAAAAATGATTCAAAGTATTTTTGGAAGTACTTAAAATCACTTAGATCTCTGTTTCTCGGCACCATGAATGTCCACGGAGGTCAACAGATTAGCTATTTATTCTCTGATTACTTCAACTCAATCTACAATGCTAATTCAGCCAATATATCACTACCAGCCAATTCGGAAAATTATCACAATTCACTAAGTTCATGTTTTATAAACGAATCTGAAATTTTAAACGCCCTTAAATTACTAGACATTAACAAAGGTTCAGGACCCGATACTATACCACCAACATTTTTAAGAAATTGCGCGTCTCAGTTGGCTGAACCTTTGTTTACCATCTTCAACAAGTCACTCCTTTCTGGCGTGTTTCCTACAAAATGGAAAATTGCATATGTCACGCCAATATACAAAAAGGTGATTGCAGCGACATAGCCAACTATCGACTGATCTCTATTCTGTCTTCTATGGGTAAACTATTCGAATCTCTGGTCCAGAAAACAATATATTTTCACTTCAAACCCTTAATCAACAGCCAACAATTCGGATTTTCACCGGGTAGGTCAACCACATCTAAACTGCTCGCGTATGTCAACGATATAATAGAAGCGTTTGAAGTAAAAAATGATGTTTACGCAAGCTACCCCGACTTTTCCAAAGCGTTCGATGTAGTCGATCACGGCTTACTTCTTCAGAAGCTAGGTCATGCAGGGATATGCAGTTCATTGCTCAGATGGTGCGAGTCATGTCTTCGAAATCGCTCACAACTAGTTGTCGTTCGTGGCTTCAAGTCTCCAATTAAATTAGTACCTTCTGGCGTACCTCAAGGCTCACATCTTGGACCATTATTTTTCTTAATATTCATTAACGACCTTTGCCCCACAATTACTTCCAAATTCAAAATGTTTGCTGATGACTTAAAAATCAATAGAGCTATTAACTCCAACGACCATGTCAATATCTTGCAACATGACCTAAATAACATTGATCGCTGGTGTAAGCTAAACAACATGATTCTTAATGCATCCAAATGTTTCCACATTAAGTTCACACGTAAAAGAGAGTCAATTGGTGCAAAATACTTTATTGACGGCACACCAGTCAAGGAAGTTTCTAGTACTCGAGATTTGGGAGTGATTGTTGACAAAAAGTCACGATTTTAGAGAACACATTGATTTTATCACCAAAAAAGGTTCTAGATTGGCTGTTTTTGTTATAAGACAAACTAAACTTTTCAAAGAGCCTGAGATACCCATTTTCCTATTTAATACGTATGTCCGCAGTTTACTTGAGTATTGTAGCCCAGTTTGGAACCCATCTTACACTGTTCATGTACAGAGATTTCAAAAACTACAAAAACAGTTTCTTTACCACCTTACATACTCTATTTCTTTATAAACTCTTTAAAAAAAATGCAAAATTGACAGCCCCGAATTTCTCGACAAACTAAAATTCACTGTACCACGAGCGGGATGCCGTTTGCATAATCGAAAAAGACTCGCTCTACCAGCATGTCGCACTGTGGACTGTCAACACTCACCACTCTACAGAATTTGTACTGCCTACAATAATATTTATTTATTTTAATAAGGATCACCAATAGTTTTTTACATTTAATCAGTTACTAGACTTATGACTAAGGTTTACAATGCAATGTAACACTGCAGTACTCTAAGACACTTATTACTAAACAATTGTACAGCAATATCTTTGTTTTGTAGTTACGAAATATTTTGCTATTTCTTAAGACAAAGCCCAGAATTTTAGATGCTTTTTTTTGTAATATTATCTAAGTGTTGTTTAAACGTTAACTTGCTATCAAACATAACTCCCAAGGCTCTAATTGTTTCAACTTCTGTGATATAGATACTTTAATTGTGTATGAGGACGGAATAGAATTCAATTTTCTAGTGAATTTTACATGTGCACACTTGCTAGTGTTTAACAACATTTTATTGAGCTTGCACCAGTCAATGAGACTGTTTAAATCTTTCTGGAGTAACAGTGAATCATTATTGGTTTCAATAATTCGTGCGAATTTTAAATCGTCCGCATACATAAATACATCTGAGTTCTGAAAACAGCACAGAATATCGTTAATAAAAATGTTAAAAAGTGGGCCAAGATGAGAACCTTGGGGGACGCCAGAGCTGATACAACAAACATTTGATTGTGCGCCATTGAGTACTACATAAAAACATCTGTTTTCTAAATAGGAGCTAAGCCAACTATGCATAGGACCCGATATACCATAGAAAAGTAATTTTTGTTTCAAATTTTGTGCGATACGCGATCAAACGCTTTACTAAAGTCTGTGTATATTGCATCTATTTGTTTGCCTGTGTCTATTGTTTGTGCTATCTTTTCAGTGAAAGTTACTAAATTCGTGCAGGTTGATCTGGCTTTATGAATCCATGCTGATGTATAGTAATAAAAGAGTTAAGGTAGTTTTGTATTATTGGACATATTAAAGACTCAAAAATTTTGGCAAAGGAAGACAGTATAGATATTGGTCTATAATTTTTTATCATTTCTGGTTTATCTGATTTTAAAATTGGGACTATTTTGGCGGATTTCCATAGGGCAGGGAATGTACCAGTTGATAATGACTTATTAAAAATTAATAATAGCGGCTGAACTAATACTGTTGCACAAGATCTTATAAAGATAGGTGGAATTTCATCGAGACCGGAGCCCTTATTTATATTTAACGACTTAAGTTTTTTTAGTAACGACTCACTGTCAATGGTGATTGAGTTCAAATAAGAAATTAAATTCAAGTTTTGTTCTAATGTTGACAAGTATTGTGAGTTAAATTCATTATTATGTATGTCGTCCGAACAATACTGCGTGCAAAAGTATAAAGCAAACATATTGCTGATAATGTCTGCCATGAGCTCGATATTTTCAATGCATCGGTTAAACACAGCAAGAAATTTTACACTGCTTTTTAATTATTTAATTAAGTTCATTATTTATATATTTCTCCTTTAAAAAAAAATTAATATGTACTCAATGCCTTTTGTATAATGCATGCTGTGTTCGCACCAAGAAGGCCAGTCAGCAAATATATTTTATTTGTATTCTAGTTTCGTTTAAAAGTAAGCTGAGTTGGCCAGTTTGCGAACCAAACTAAAAAAAAATGATGACATCATGCCCGTACAAATCAGGAAAAAGAATAAACCAACTGTTTGTACATAATATTATGGAAAGTAGATGACGCCACTGCAAAAGTACATTTTGCGTTATGGTGTGCATTGTATACTCACATGGGTGTGATTGAAGTTTTTGTTGGCATTCACGGCAATAAATAAATATTCTTTGAGATCTAGATTTTTATAATATTATTATATCGTATAGTAAATCCCCTCTCTTACAGGACTGATTATGCACCGACTACAACAATAACTAAAAAGCATAAAATAAATATTTTGTACAATATTATTACGAGTTGCGAAACTCGAATTAAAATACCGTTAGAATTATTATAGAGTTTATTAGAACTGTACAAACAGGTATAACACAGGTACAAAAGTAACCGAACACAACAAATCCAAACGTAACGCAGAAGATCGTGTGTGTGATTCAATAAAACGCGCAAACTCCGTCACTATTAGGGTCAGCGCAGACAGAGAGTAATAATCCCCGCGCAGTCTCGGGCATTTTCTTTACGGATCGCGTATGCTCGAGCCTGCGCGAGTAAACCGTTCTGGGTCACCACGCTACAGTAAACATGCCAGTTTGTCGCGAAAGTTCGTCAATGATGGCGGATTAGGATATGATTATAATTGTGCTTTTGGCGGAAGAAGAAGAAATGGAACAACGTGTTAATAAAATAAGGCGTCAGAAAATTAGACGAAGAACAAGGGTCGAGGAATGTTGGCAAGAAAGGTGTAGTTTCGGTGAATTTAATACACAATGTATAATTTAGCACAGTTCAAGACCGTGGCAAATGCATGAACGTGATGCTATATAAATACACATAATAAATATCGCTGTCAGAGCTGCCGATAACATTGGGCATTTCTCTAAATCAACAAGTTTAATTAGGAACAATTAGGAAATTGATATACCACAAGAGTACAAAACGACACATCGTTTTATTTTATATTCTCCGACGCTGATCATCATAAAAGTGCAGGTCGGTCACCTGTATCGTGTGGTGCGTGGGGTTGTGCATCGTGAGCAGCGGCTCCACGGAGGCGTTGAGCGGCACGCGCACGCCCACCAGCGGCCACACGCCCCACTCGCTCGCCACGCCGACGGCGCTCACCTGCGGACCGAGGAGGCGAGGAATTAGCCATGACCCCAGTGCACTCACAGTAAACAGTTCAAATAAACTATCACGAAACCTATTTAATTTTCCGCGGTGACGAGAGACCTCATCGCCCGTTCGTATGCAGGATACAACCCACTGCCCTTCATTAAATTTAAAGCTGAATTTAAAAGTATCTTGCCTAAAAAAGGATTACATTATTGAAGAATATTGGCCAGATTCCAGTCCCATCTATAAGTACGGCAGCACATTGATAATACCTGTGTTGCAAATGTTTACAGGTGACGGTAATCACTTCCCACCACAGTTGAGCCATGAATCTATCTGTTGTACTCTAGCAATAAAAAAATAAATAGAAATATTTTGGTCCTTCGAGCCTAATGTGAGATCGGCCCGGCGAAGAACGCCGGCACAACTCTAACTTTGTAAAATGTATTTAAATAAATTATATCGGTTTGGTGACAAGACAGAACTGGGCGAAAACATGCATTCTTCTGCGTGAGCAGTAGCATGTTATGTAAAAGCCGTGCGTCTTCATCTCAACTGTAGGGGAATCTGGATCCAAACATCATCAATTGAAACAATAAATAATTAAGTAAAGTTGAATTAATCAGGTTCTCCACAAAAATACTCTAATGTCCTTGCTCCGTCGGATATAATATTAATATAGTGACCGTGTCACGCAGATAAGCCAAGGGTTTAATGTGTTATTTGTGAAACAACATATTTATTAATGATACGCATTTGGCCGCAGTCTCTAGAGCCCTTACATTATAGCACCAGATGGAGTAGACATATCATGAAGCCAGTGTATACCAAAAAGATGTCGATACTCACAGGATACTTGTGCACTCCGAGCGAGGTGTGTATGTAGAGGTGCGCCGAGACGGGCCCCTCGCGCCGGCCCAAGTACACCACGCTGAAGCTCGTGTTCGCCTGCGGGGCCAGCGTCTGCGGGATTCAACATATTCAGTGAGCTGGTGATTGTTTTGTATACTCTTACGAATTAATACTTTCTTTTAAGATTCTCTAGAAAACGGTCCCAATGAGTACTCATAAGAAACTGCGTCAAACCTCTAGACTTTCCTATCACGTGTAAAGCGAATGCTATATTTAATTGCAATTATTATTAATCTAATATTTTAAAAGCAGGAAACAAACAATTTCATATTTTGTATAAATCGGTACAGGCTTAACGTAGACAAGGTTAAGTTTAACGCAATGCATAATAATACAATCAAAATTGTACCAATTAGTATATGAATAAGGTGGTTGAATTTATAAACAGGCGCCGGAGCGAGACGACCGAGGAAGCAGCCCGCAGCCTACCGCCTAATGGCCTACAGATTTTGGGAGAATTAATATTTGATATTCTTTCACGCACAAACTACTCAATAGATTTTGATTAAACTTAAATATAGCGCATGCACCTAAATATCGCATAGACTGCCATTTATAAAGATGTTGTTAATATAATATAAACTTCTAGTAGATATGCTGCCGCTATCACTCATGCGAGTTGGGTGCGACGGAGGCAGGCGGACTTACTAGGGAAGACGTTTTTGAAGATTGTATTCTGTTAATGGGAATTCACATACTCTCAAATCAGCTTTTACAATAGCATTAAAATGGTGGTGTTCCCTTTGCCAGTTTCGATATACAAAAGCAACCATTACGGTGGCATACTGACACTATTGTAATGACAACAGACTGGGGACCCTCAAACGCCGATAAAGTCTCGGATGGCCGCTAGCTTATCTACATAACAAAGAATATTTCACGCCATAACACAATATCATTAACCGACGAGATATCTATTGCGTCACAAGTCGTTTACGACAAGATGATTATTTTTTAAATTTATAATGACCAGTATACTGCTTTAATCATAATGACAAAAATCATCACGTTGTAAAAATAAAACTGGATGATAAATACCAACCTACACAATCACAATTTGCAATTCTAAAGTATATATTGAAATTGATAAACCGGTTGCGTAATAATAGATGATCAAGTAATAAGTGATTTGCGCGCAAAACAATGACGTATTGACAGTGGGGAGGGGCGCGGCCGGTGGCGTGACTCGCGGTCAGCGCCAGACAACGGACGCCGTTATCCTCGAAGGATAATTATTGACAACTACTCCTATTGTCCTTTATAATAATATGCTATCATTCGCGTAGGAACGGAGGAAGAACATAAATTCCTGCGGCCTGTTGGGATTTTTTTTATTGCATGAGTTCAGCAGACAGGCAGACGGCCCATCTGATGGAAAGCGGTTACCAACGCCTATAGACATTTGGAACACCAACATTGCTAAATGTGCTGTCGCTCTCTAAAGAGAGACGGGATCTTGGCCACTAATGCCGGAACACAACTCAAGATTGTTGTGGCGACATACTGTGGGGTGGGACCAGGGGTGTAGCCAATAGCCATCCAAACGGGCAAACACGCTACCACCTGGCTGTGGATTGTTTAATACAAAACTACTCAAAGCCAGGTAGAGGCTGGGCTGAAACACCCAAACTGAATGAATAAATGAATGCACAGTTTATTACTAAAATATATGTACACAAGATGTTACAATATTTAGATGTGCTATTACAATATTGTCATAGTAAAAATAACTGGTGGTCGCTATACGCTATACTTCTTTAATCACTGGTTTCGCCAAGGCTACTGTTACGCGATGTCCATCACAGCAGTCGTAGAGAATATTAATATCACATAGACAATCGTCATAGATAATAATATGATCCTGGCAACACTATGATATAATTGCTGTTTATAGCAATGTTGTAATATTATTATTTTGTAGGGTAGTTTCGTAATATTTTCGTATAAAAAGGCGGTGAGGCGTGTAGACCAGGTTCATTGCTTACTGTGCGGTGTGAATAGTCACACCAAAGGCTGAACAATAAAGGGGAAACTCTGCCCAAATTGTTAATATTAGGTATATTTGGTACTTTATTACCCAAATCTCTGCAAGGCTGTTTACACTACACTGTCAATTTGACTTGACCAATAAACAAAGGAGTATATATGCGTGTGTGTGTCAATCACATGGTAGTGTGTGTAATGTTTTTTTATCGACTTAATGTATTTTAATGCATAATTTTTTGAGACTATTAGCTTTCTGCATTCCTTCCCTACATGAACTATAAGTGTGCTAAATTCCATACGTAAAAAGGGGTACCAAGTTTTTGCTTCACGTATCTATATAGATACTGAAGTGCCTAGAAGCTTCGTGGCTTAAACTTTTATACTTCATCTTAATTTCCCTGAACTACACAGATCAAGCAAATTACCCAATTATTTTAATGTTTGTGGTATTATCGCTCAAAGCAATCTTTTCTAGGCGACCTAACTTAAAGAATATTTTTATAAATATATAATTAAATATTGCATCAAAAATTATAATATATTTAGTTATATAATACTAGACATATCTTTGTCATTCTCATATGCATTTACAGTATAATAACTGTTAGGATTTGTAATAAATTTCCCCATAGATGGCGTTGACCAATAGCTTAAGTTGCTATGGTTTGTATTACAAGACTGTTAATATTTCATGTAAATGCTATGAATAAAGTTTTGTTTGAAAAATCAGTGCAGTGTTTCTGTTTAGTGCTTAGAATATGAACAATAAGTTTTGTTCTCTAAAATTTTCTCAAGGGAGCTTGTAACATTTCCGGAAGTATTCGGAATTTTCCTGGCACCGAGCACGAAAGCAATCGCACAATAATTATTTACACCACCACCGTTTCCAATCGAACGTATTCCTGCCACGGCTTGTCTGGAAGAGATGGCTTATTAGCGATAAAACCTCCCATTCTACCCAATTAGCTTAGTCCCTGGTGCCAGTTCACCACTTTTCTGCAATGATATACAATAAAGAGTTATATTAACCATCTATAAATATTTGAGCCGACCTCGCCTCGACTCAAACTGTTTAAAAAGTTTAAACATAAACAAATCTATGTATTGCCATACACATTGTTGATACAAAAACTCCGAGATAAAACAACAAAAACACACCAAAAATAAATAGTAGTTTCGAAATAACTATATTAGAATACAGCCTTGAGTACTTATCTATTGATCCGCTAATTGGTGCAAAAATAAACAAAACTCGGCTGAAGCTAATATTTTACATTTCATTTCATCATATTTCAACGTGTACGTATTTGAGGAGGTGTAGATAGAGATTTAAATAGAGAAGCATTAAAGATGCAGATAATATTGCAATAAATACTTTTTATTATTTGTAGTGATAACTTCTTATGGGAAGGTAAACCGCTTCGTTACGCCTTCCAGTCGTCTGGCTCTTTTTCCTATTTCGAACTAATGACAATGTACATATGTCGCGTCCTATTTCTTACCAATGCCATCTGCATATAATACTCTCTCTGCGGCATAGGTAACCTGAGACGACGGGCTTACAGGAGCGCTTCGTTGTAGGTTGTAGGCGATGCACGCGATTTGATTTCTTGTCAATACGCATACGTATTAATTACCTTGTTAATTCTTACGAGATCATTATTGTTTAGTTAAATTGTATGTTAAGATGGCTAAATTAAAACATTTTCTAGTTCCAGTAAATATATAACTAGATGTTCATTGACTCGGACTTGTGAACATAATAAAATAGTGTAATCGATTGCAAACGATGTATATAGGCAAACACACGAGAATATTATCTTTCATTGCTCATATTCTGAAAGTACGCTTGGAGTTGCCGGACCGCAGGAAAACAGTACTTTTGGTTCCTGGGAAACCTTTTGCCTGCTGTCAAAAAAATTCAAAACTATACGAGCCTAGATAATATATGCGACTCATGCCCTAATTTTTTACAGACACTGTTAAATCGGGGCATAAATTGTATTAAAAAAATTTAACATTTTATACTTATAAATTACTTTTCACTGAATTATTATTTAAATTACATAATTTGAGTTAAATCTGGTCGGCAAAAAAATCACTCCTAATGTGAGTTTTTTTATTTCGTCTCTTCTGAATATAATAAATATTACATTAAAAGTTTTGTACCGCTTCCATTTTCTTGTAATTGATGTTTTAAATTAACCGTTTTTGTTGCATTACATACAAAACGTATATTTAATTATTGTGGCAATGGCTGATATAATCACCAAAAGTATATGCCAAATTATTGATAGAGTCATTTCAGTTTGTATTTTCTCCATTTTCATGTATTGTATTGTAATTTTGTGGTAAATCAAGCAACAAAAATCCGCAAGTGATAAATCTGTCAATTTTCCGTGGTTCGGTTCTCTATATGTAATCAATCTTGCTAGAATCTTTCATCACATTCATGAGATATTTTTTAAAGATCTACAGACATGTTGGTATTTTAGGAAAAAATAAAAAAATATACGTGACAGCAAGAAACTAAACGCATATCTAAATTCTATATATTTGTTGGATTTTTATTTAAAGGAGGATTCGACCAGTGGATTTACTACCACTAGTGACAAAAAAATAATGGCTGGTAGACTGCCACAGAGAAAAAAAACTTGATGTTTCTTATGTGACGCATTAAAATTAGTGTATCAAACTCAGATATGGATAGTTGTTTGTTTAACTAATTAGTTTTTATTTACTTTCCTGATTCTAAATGAAACGCTTTAACCTCGGGTGAAAGGCATATTTAGGTTCGCTATGCTCGTGCACCAAACCATCTCATGTCCAAATAGGCCACTTTCGCTTCTCGTGTAACAATCTATTATTATTTGCTTTGATGAAGAGTTGATATTTTTTACAGTCTGTAACTTCCACGGAGAAAAACTTAGCCAGTACTACGAGTCAAGATCCATTCGATTGACTATGGTCGATTAAGCGTAGTCGTTAAAATTTATATTAGCCAAGCTAGGTCAAATCAAGCTTGTATCAATATTGAGCCGATATGGTTTACAGACCACCAGAATCGTTATAAGTTACGACTCCAGCTCGATTCGATTGTCAATTGGAGTTAGAGACTCGGGGCCCTGGGCGATTGGCTTTCCTTTATACTTCTTCCATATTACAAAGTATAACAAAATACGTTTCATTTTGGCTACTTAGATAATATATTGTAACTCGTAGAAATATTCCATGAATATACATAGAGTTACATCATTAGCAAGAGGAACAATAAGGAAAACCGCAAAACTGGAAGAGAATTGTCAAATTAATAATACAATGTCATGTGTGGCGTGATGCTTGACCATTGTTCGACTCACGTCATATATAAAGTCAAATTTGAGGTAACATCACACATATAGAGCATGATAATTAATTTGTATTCGACTCGTGAAACTTCAACACCTAGTAACTGACAGAAACTTTTAAGCCTAATAACTGCAGTCGCTTCTTTCTACTTTATTAATTGATCGTTGTCAGAGGGTAGGCTTGACGGCAGTTTATTGTGAACTATTAAGATTTGAAGCGCCGTTACGCACTGTGCGGGTAGTCGTCCGGCTGGTGAGGAAACCACGGGCCGCCGCATCGTGCGCGTAAACACCAAGACATTTGCAACACCATGGAGTCCCCAACGTGCTGCCACCTCTAAGGGGACTGGAATCTGATCAGTGATGGCAAGCATCACTGATCAGAGCGTGAAGATAGAATCGTGAAAATTTGCTTTACTGTAGGTGCGCATGGATTTTTGAAAATTCAACTCCTAAGGGGGTAAATGGGGACGAAAGTGTCCTCAAACTATGTCAATTTTTAATCTACGAGGCGGAAGCCGCGAGCAACAGTTAGCTAATATTTGGAATTGATAGCAATTTGCAATTCATTTGTTCTTTTTATCTTCTAGGTCTAAAATGTAGTATAATTTCAATTCGATTTAACAGAGTTGAATGTAAGTTTAGATTATTCATTTGAATATCAAGCTAAAATCCAGTAATGAATATTTACAGTAATTGGAATAACTTCGAGACAAGAGTTGATTTTGCGAGTAGTGATTTCGGTCCGGTTTGACTTACTGCTTAGTGTATTTGCGCGTATCGGGTGGCCTTGTCGTCCGCCATCGGTGACGCAATCTTGTTACGCTACTGTTATCGTTTAACATTCGCACCTTCACTCTCCGGTCTCCCGGACATCTCTTTCCACTAAACATATTTTCTAATGTTCACATAGGTTCGCGTTCGACCGCTGTGTCGCCTGGGCTCCAATTCTGCCACAGTAGAACCTCTTTAAGTCGAACTTGAAGGGAGACGCCAAAAAGATCGAGTTATGTTTACGGAAACATTGGACTTGTGGAAGTTAAAATTTGTTCAAGTAATCAAGTTTTAAAGGTTTGAAATCAAATATTGCTATGTTCAAGATATAGAGGGAAAATAAGTAAGCACTGAACTTGCTTATAGGGAGTTACTATTTATTTCGACTTATAGAGAGTTCAAATTTCGAGCACGAAGGTTTTAGGGTTTGAGGGGAAGGGAATATAATTTTTTTCGAGTTTGGAAGGTTTTCGACTTAAGGAGGGTCTACTGTATTAGTATCTGGTCAAAATTAGGCGGACATCTCAGTCGTGGGTTTGTCTCATTTCGGTATTCTGTTAATTGTACACTAATACTCAAGTCTACTAATAGTATGAACAATGAACATGGTCGGTTATTGGCGTCATAATGACACCACAATGGTTGATATTATGTCACCAGTGTTCAACCATTCAATGGCAGCCTTGGGCATGAAGCATAGAATTGCCTAATTTCGGATTTCTTGGAATAGCCAAGTTCTAAAACTTAACATCACTTAATATCATGTGATAAATAGAGATTATTACAAAATACAATGTATTCTTATTTTTGTTTTCTGGTCATTGTGACGATTTTAAGCGTTTTTGAGTCTAACTTTACATACATACATAATATCACGTATCTTTATGCTATTTAGTGAATTATTATATATATACCTGTCCCGGCAGACATCTTTCTGCCCGGAAAAGCTGCAATCGATATGCCAACAGCATTAAAGTTTATAATTAACAAATACAAAGAAGGGGTTGATCGTAGAGGGTTGAAAATTTAGGGTTGTATGTATTTTTTAATGCTGTATCATAAAAAAATATCTAAAAAATAAAATAAAAATAGAGGTGGACTACCCTTTCATTTACGGGGATGAAAAATAAATGTCCGATTCTCAGACCAATATGCACACAAAATTTCATGAGAATCGGTCACGGTCGGACACGAGAATTTTATATATAAGACATAAGCGAAAACTCGCAAAACAAATGTCCAAAATGTTGGCAGCTTTTCAATATTCACATCGGCTAACGCCATTTCTGCTGATGTTAATATGAGTAATATCCATATTTTTCTACTATTAGTTATTATTACTGCCGCGACTATATCGAGAAGATTAAGTATGAATTTTTGATATTTTCGCAATAGAATCGTACTTTGAATATGTTCGCAACGCCAAGACATTGAAAGAGCAGAATGGGGCCCCAGGTGCTGTCTGATGAGGCGGCCTAGGTGATACTTATTCACTTGTGACTTGAATGACAGTCCTAGCAAATTGGGCCCCAGGTTTATGGACCACTCGATAGAAAGTGGCTACCGTCGCCTATGTACATTTGCAACACCAAAGCCTTTGATACTGGAACACTGCGGTGCGCACCTCTTATGGGGGTTTTGTCTCGCCTCTTACAAGCTGCCTGGACCCTAGAATGGAATTGTCTCTCAGTCTTTAGACAGATAAAATTCATACGCGATCTCGCTTAAATTGGCGATGAGTGCTCGTTAATCGATTATTATTAAAAAAAGGAAGGCGCTGGTTACTTAGGTACCAGTAATAATAATAGTTTCGGAGATGCGTTTCTGACGAAATATGCACCAATAGTACAGAATTCGTATTGACGTCTGTTTGCGCGCGTGTGCGCCGCGGGGTGTTGTCAGCACGCCACTAATAATAGAAATATTGTAATATTTAGTGAAACACTTGCCGCCCGGAGCGGAAGACTGCGGCCGCTTACGCTACACAATACATATGCAGCAAAAGTACATACATGGCGCGAGGACGCGTGAGCCCTGCCCTGTGACCAGAGTGACCAGTGTACACGACATCACCATCTTTGGGATGGCTCGGCTAAAGACCAACTCGAGGCACTAGAATCGATTGAGCGGAGAGCCAGGAAGTTGATAGGCAACGACGATCGACGAAGGGTTGCCAGATTGTCGGTTTTCTATCGGAAACATTTTGGAGTGTGAATTGGAGCTTTTCAATCATATCGCGCCGTCTCCCTTCCATCATCGGACAACCAGACGCACTGGCATGCGGCACCGCTATATGGTGGACATACAGCCTAAACGAACAAAGCGCTTTGAGTCCACCTTCATTATGCACACCGCAAAGGAGAGTGGAACTCACTGCGGGACTCTGTTTTTTACGAAACCTACAACTAGAGTGTCTTCAAGTCTCGTGTGAATATGTATGTACCTTCTAGGTAAGAGTTATCTTAGACCATATCTACATTCAAATCGAGCGAGATAATGGTCAAATTCGAACTTGTATAGTGATAAAAAAGACATAATCAACTTAGGAGGAACGAAAATACTTTAGTCCGTCAGTATGAATGAGATATGGGTATAAAAACATCAGCTCTAAATCATATCTGGAAGACGAGCAGTCTTCAAAATATAGTCACAACTAAAATAAGTTGTAGTTTACTAAAACCGATTTATGTTATGTTTTTATTGCCGAAGCTCAGCAGACAGGTTGACGGCCGAACTGTGATGGAAAGTGGTTGTCGTCACCTATGTACATTAGCAATACCAGAGGTGATGCCGGTCTTTAAGTAGTCTGGAGCCTGGCCACTGATACCGGATCACAACTCAAGGTTGTTATGGCGGCATATTCTAGACCAGGGGTGGTAGCCATCCAGCCACACAATTAAGTCATATAAAATAACTAAACCCACTACAATTATAAAAAAATATCAACACTATAAAAAGGAATCTTAAAATCACTCATTTTTTTACAATCTGGGTCCAAGAATCTACGAAAGCGTAGGCTGTTCATTTTTCACAGGTACCTTTCTCCAATAGGACTAGGTCTCTACATGATTCAACCAACTTGAACAAATCTAATTGGTTGAGATGCGCAAAGCTGAAAGGGCACGACGACAGTCATTGACGTTGAATGACTCTGATTTTATTATCATTATACACGGATTGTTTCATCCAAATTGAAAGACACATGAATCGTGCAAAGACAGCATCAACATATTCCCATTCCATTCACGACTAGTTTTGCTCTTATCAACAATATAACGTCGTTGGTCGATCGGACGTGTCGATTACCGAATTTGTGTTTTTTAAAAGATGTTACATATTTTAAATTTCCGCCTTTGGAAACACAGTTTCGAGGAATCGTGTTGATTATCTGTTCTATCTTTTAAATAACAAAAGACTTGTTATTTTATTGCTTACAATTTAGTAGAAATATGAGTGACATTTATTTGAATAACAACAATGAATTTAAATACTATAAGAAGACAATACAATGAGAACTATAACCTGTTTTCTGCCAAAATACAAATTTATATAAAATTTGTGTTAAATTGTGTGTTTAGGTGGATAATTCAAAACATTTTCAACTTTAATATTAACCTTTAGATCTTTTTAGACTTAGCTAAGAAGATATGTAATCATTGTGGGTTTGTTGTACCAAAATGATCTAACAACTCCACCGGTGTTTTGAGTCTATAATCAAAACTCCGGTGAAAGTCAGCCAAGTTTGTTAATTCTATTGCTTAAAATTTTTAAAAATCATAATGGAGTCTGACGCAGAAAGTTTCACTGCATTGTTGATGATAAGCCGACTTCGTAGAAGACGATTATTTTAAATAACTGATATATAGCAAAGATCAACGGCCCACCTGATGGAAATCGATTACCGTCGCCGTTTGCAACACTATATTGCCCACGCTTTGCCGGAAACGTTGTTGAGAAATAGAGCGCTCAGCCGTAATGTGAGAGGTAGGGTAAGCGGTGGTAGAGTCATGACTGTCAATAAGAAACCTGTAAGATTCCACTTTGAAGTAATTAATTATATTAATAGCAGCGGCGAGCGTTGGCGTTTATGTCACCCCGGCGAGCACCGTGTGCGGCGAGCCTAAGCTGCTGCATCGTGTGATGCAACGACAGACAAAAATAAATGATAAAGTCGTCACGCGGAAGTGCTGATCACTTGTCAGCCGCACTTTGCCTACAAATGGGTTACTCGCGTCAACACCGCGTCGCATTTGCGCACCGACACCTGTATTACATCTGACTATTTATTAGTACCCTCATTATGGCGCAGACATTGGAAGAAGTTAGGTGGAATCACAGTCGACCAGTTAAAAACGTAACTTGTATCATAGTCTGCAATCCCATTTGGCGCCACCAGTCCCTCCTCCCTGTTATACAAATATCTCAATTGTAGTCCGGTAGTTTTGTGCTAAACTTTATGTCCCGTAAATAAAATTGCCGCGATAATATGAATTGTATCTAGATTATATTTTATTTTCTCTTGAAATAAACAGAGTACACATATATAATAAATAATTGAGTAATACACTCAGGAACCAAAAAACTCTTTGATTATAAATTGCTCGCCATTACAATATTATCCGCCTATATGTTCATAAAGTCGAAATGCATTCTAAGAGCGGTCGAACTATTAAACTTACAATCAATGTCGCTTTGTAAAGGAGACGGGACTTTCGGGCCGAAGAAATGTAATGAGTTGAGATGTGGCTTAAAACCAGTGTTATATTTTTCTAACAAAGACAAAACCAATATCTAGAAATCGTTGTTGTTTTTCTGTATTATTTGGCACCGACTTCAAGATGTTGTAGAAAGACAAATATATTTTTTTTGCTTTTCAGTTTAAAGTCGGTTTGGTTCTTCTATATATATTTGAAATATCAATATTTGTCAAAACAAATCCACACCTATTTAGTCAGCGTTCGGAGGTCTTTCCTCGTAACAGACGCGATGAATTTAAGAGTTTGCACCATCAACTCAATTACGACATTAATGCGCGAAAGTGTCTATTGCATTACATGGCCCTTTGTTTACAATAAGCTTCCGAAGTCTCTTAGAGAACTGCCACTTACACTATTAAAAAAAAAAAATTACTGACTACTAAATGTTATTATAACATAAACACGTTTATGGATGATAAATCATTATGAAGTGACATAAATATATTTGACATTCTGTAATATTAGAAATTTTATTATTTAGATTATTATTATATTGTATACCAGATAGTTATTATTAATGTTTAATTTAATGCCGATCACTGAGGAGATCATTTGATTCTAGGTGAGTCAGTAGCCTAGCATTTAGGATACGTTCCATACTCTTACAGATTATCGACGTAACCGAAATGGGTCTGTAATTGGCAGGGTCGGCTCGACTGCCCTTTTTGGGTACCGGCTGTACATTTGCCTGCTTCCAGGACACTGGAAGCTTTCCAGTCTTCATCGAGAGGTGAAATAGGCGAGTCAGTACAGGGGAGATTTCTGGTGCACAGGATTTTAGAACTCTGGCTGGGATTCCATCAGGTCCGCTGGCTTTATTCGTATCTAGATTGCGGAGCGTTTTGCGTACCTCGGTCTGACGAATGCGTATTTCCGGCATTTGCAACATGCATTGCGGCAGGTTTGGAGAAAGTGAGCCCATAGCATATAGACGCGAAGACTCCGCGAAGAGAGAAGCAAACAAGTTCGCCTTATTTATAGCAGTGTGGGCCAGCGAACCATCAGGCCGCAGCAGTGGAGGAAGTGAGGGGCGACAGAAGTTAGACTCGACTGACTTTGCCAAGGACCAAAATGTTTTGTTTTGTGTAGCGTGTTGTTTTTTTTGTTTGTAGTCTTTGACAACAGGACCTTAATAATGTTCAAATTTATAATTTAAATTAATTATGGTCGAATTCGACCAATGAGTGACCACTAGTGAAAATAAAACTACTGTAATTTTTTAACTTTTGAAATGAAAGTATCATTTCTGTCACCTTTTCCCAATTATGTGGGTCAGCACGATGTAATATCTTTTGATTTCATATTCCTCCATTCTGGTAGGTACAAGTCCTCTGTCAACCGAAATCTTATCATGTCATCCTTCACACAATCCAACCATATACATTTCGGGCCATCTCTACATGAAGTGATATTTGCCGTGGTCAGACCATTGATGTAACACTTCTTTTATTGCTACATCAATGGGTCAGACGCAGTCCTGATCAACACAAGCTGCACATTGTATGTACACAAAACCACAACGAGTCCGTATGTTTGATTATATTTAAATATAGGCATGTTATTATTTCCAAGTGATATCTTACGACGATGACCGCTATCATAAAATGTTTACTGCTTGTTAACGTCGTCATAATAAATTATATATCTATCTAATATATAAAATGCTTGTGTCGCGGTGTTTGTAGTTAAACTCCTCCGAAACGGGTAGACCGATTCTCATGAAATTTTGTGTGCATATTGGGTAGGTCTGAGAATCGCACAAATACTATTTTTCATCCCCCTAAATGTTAAGGGTAGTTCACTCCTAAATTTTTTTATTTTATGATACAGCATTAAAAAATAAATAACCCTAAATTTTCAATCCTCTACGATCAACCCCTATTTTTTCGGGCAGGACGTCGTCTGCCGGGACAGCTAGTAATATTATAAAATTCTAGATATGCCGTGACCAAGCGTGGTATTTTGAAGACCTCTCTCCCCAAAATTACTTTGTCTTTCATGGTGTATCGCAAAACAATACACGCGAATAACTTCGTACGAATAACCGCATTCGATAAATAGGTTATGAAATGTACGCTACTGGATTTGCTTTTGTGCAACCTAGAAATTATTTTGGACTCCGCCCCGATTCCTAGATTCAGCTCTGTCTAGGCTACAGTGATTGCACATAATCGACACGGTATATTGCTGGTCTATACTTAGTAAGTGTAAATAAAATTGTTTCAAGTGGCACATGGCCGCTCTCTATATCTTACTACGCACTTACTAGCCTTAGCAATGGTAGAAATCTGGCATTGTTTGTAGATGTCGCCCAGGCCAGGTAATGAGGGAAATGAATGGTTACTAAGTGATTAGAACAGTCTGATTTAAACTGGTATCAAGTAAGTTAGGTAACTGACGAGTGTTGAGTTAAATCCATATCACCGTTTGGACAAAATTTTAACAGTTAATTAACGCGTTATCAGTTCATATATTTTAATAACCGTAAATTTGCTTTACTATTATTAGTCATAATTTGAAATAAACTCCTTGCAAGTATAATAGTAAAAGAAGTAATAATGACAAAGCAAATAATAGATATTAAAATATAGGAACCAGCCATTAGTAGATGTATATCCAAAAGATTGTTACGAGCTACAGGACTCTGATTAAAATGCCCTCGGAATCACTATAGAATTTATTAGAACTATACAAACACGCATAATACAGGTACAAATATAACTGGATAAAACCAGTACAAACTGCACGATTCAATAACACGCGCAAAGTCCGTCACTATATCGCTTATCGAATGTACATGTCTTGCATTGATCGTGGTTCTCGCTAGACTGCTGATCTCTCCATTCGGCCATTGCTGCACCGATACAATAAGGCTGCCAGCCCGCATTGATCGGAATTCTTGGAATTCAGTTCGACACTACCTAATGACTGCCATAAAGATGACAATACACAATGACCTGTTTTTCTAATAATTTTACAAACACAAAGTAAACAAAAGTCCAAATGCGGGACGGTAATAAACTGCACTTTATGACTGGCAGGTGTGCATTCACCAATTGAGTAATATTAATGAATATCAGGTAACGACAGTTTTAGGAATAATTTACACTTAAAATTTATAACTTAATACGTGTGAAGCAGGCTTTAGAGTGGCAGAACACGCGCCTTGCGCCGCTTGCATTTCCTTGGCGTCACGCGTCACGCGTCACGCCTCTAACAATGGGCCGGCAAAAACGTCGCAATCACACGGACCGACCGACATGCGAACACATTATTATCTATCAAAAAAATCTAGCTTTATTCTTAGTAATTTTATTTAAAAAAAGTTATCAACTATTGCACTATTTACTGAATACTATCGAAAAGGACATCATTAGTGCTTTCAATTTATGTTTAAGGGCCGATTTATATTATATTTATAACCTGATTGAATTCAAAAGTGAAACTATTGAACTATTCTATTCGTGCTACTGATTTTTAAAAGTTTTCTATGTTATTGTATAGTATATTTTCATCGCTAATTCAACTGTCGCCCATTTTGTGCAGGTTCTTGTGATTGATTATTTTAAAAATATTAGATCTTTGCTGGCCACAGCAAAAAGTAGTAATAAATACATATGGACAATGGAATAACTAAAATATATACTTAATATATAATAAAACATAAATGTGTCTTTTCATCCCTAAAGTACCCAAAAGTGCTATATTTTTTACAGCTTAAAAAAATACTATATTTTTTTCAAAAAAAAGGCGGCAACCCTAGTTTTTCTATTCTTGACATTAAAAAGGAGCTAAATCAGGCAGGGTGTTAGACAGCTCATTTGTCTTTCATAAACTTCCTCGTCCTTTCACTTCTGTGCATTTCAACCAAATCAATTGATTAATGATTGATCCGTCTAATATCAGCATCAAGGCTAGTTTTTTTGCAGAGCGACTGCCAGTCTTATCTCTAGTTGTCTACCATGAAATTGCTGGCGAATTGTAAATATTGACTATTTAGATAACTGTTAGACAAGATCAGGATGCAAACAATGTAATAAGAATACAAACGTTTAATTACACTCTGCGACATTGTTTATCTGCACTGCATTATTATACACATGAAATAGGAACACGTATCGGGCGGTGGTCGCGCCGTGGGAACCGTCCGCCCGGCGACAGCCCAAAACCGCGACGACCATATTTATCACCTACTACTGCTATGGAAACATATTTCTTCCTCCATTATTAATACATAATTATGTGTCCTCTTCAACTGTTAATCGAATGCTATATTTGTTTATTACATTACTACATATTTATCAGATTTTTTAACACTAAAGACCGAATTTTTATATCGATTAAAGTTTTTCACAGGATAAAATACAACTTGAACAAATTAAACATTACGAGTTGCGTAAATAAAACAGTTCAATTGTTTCACTTTTAAATTGGGTCGGGTTATAATTTATTCGATGGATAACTTTTATCTGATCATTGAAAAATCGACCCTAAAATGAGTAATTGTAGGATAAGGTAATTATTATTAGATCAACTGAGATACTTTTTATCATACAAAACGCACCAAAGCTGCTTAGATGTTGTAAGAGCGAAGCAAATCATGACGTCATATTTTAAACGAGCCACATGGCGTTTTAATTATACATAGTTACTTTAACAATTATTAAAAATTACTTTCAACATAGTATTTAAAATTATTATGAATATGATTTTAATAAGGTATTTTAACGTACGTTTTTTTGTATGAACACTTTTTTTTAAATTATTATAATACAACATTTATAACCTATGGGACTCCGGATTTCGAAGGTGAAACTATAGAAGTAGCAGCTGACAACAACCGTAGGATGACATCTATTGACAATATATCAAATGATTTGGATAATCGTGATGTTTTAATTTATAATTTTTCGTTTTCCGAGATAAAAACGCAAATATATACATAAATTGCATAACAGCAAACATTCTCGAATACACCAAATGCGCCCTGCTTCATCGCCGAATGGCTGTTCAGAGCTGCTCAAAAATGCATAGAGCAAAGGTATCAATGAAACATCAAGCGAGTGTTGATAAGCGGTCAATGTCAACTAATGCCCTTTTGAAAAAGCGAAAGGCACGCGCGGCCGCCGCAAGGCCGCGCCATGCATCCGCACTTCGGCGAAAGTGCAATCACAATTGATGCTATCTGAACGAGTTCCTCCACTCGATTAGTCTGAAGCGAAAAGGATCACATCATATTTCAATATCTTATTACTCATCTACAACACAAAATAACTTTCCGCGTCTGTCTGTCTGTTGTAAATGTGCTAAAACTTCTAAACCAAGCAACGGTTTCAAGCGGTTTTCATCACAAATTAGATATTTTTTCAAGGAAGGTTTATTATATATTATACACTTAGCTTCCCTCGCGATATATAAAACCCTAATTAAGTTTGTATGTAAGTAAAATCAGCCAGGGTTTGGACCGTGGCAGTCGCGGGCAAAACTTGTTAATTTAATAAATATTACTGATATTCATTTCTCCAATCATTACAATTATACATGTACACATACAAATATACTGTACATGCTTGGAGTCAGCGAGCTACCATTCGCTTCCAAACTATGATTGTCTCGGTATGTTGGAAGTGGTCTGTGCAGGAAGTGTCTGAAGCAGGACAACAGGCGAACGGCCCACTTGATGGGGGGTGCTTACCGTCGCCTATGGACGTTTGCAACACTAGGGGCCTTGTCCGTGTAGCCGGCTTCTAAGAAATTTTATGACGCCACTCTTAGACGACCTCATGTCGTAGAACAGAGGGAATAACCTCGGCGGGAAGTTCCCTCCAGATTTTGTGGTAAGAGGAACAAACGTTGCGTAGTTGAGCGTGGAAGCTCCAGGAAATGGGGGTGAACAACCTGTCGACGGCGAGCGGTGCGGTTGTAAAAATGAGTCGTTGGCACCAGATCAAACAATTTCTCGGAACACTCTCCGTCGCATAGGTGGCAGAATTCGCAGAGGGACGCAGTCTCTACGAAGACTGACTGTTAGTATGGGATCGTCGACTATACGAAAGGCGCGACGCAGGATGGAGTCGAGAGTCGGTCTGCTAAGTGAGTGCCCCAGCCCACAAGTGTGAGCAGTCTACTATATGCGGCCTAATTTGCGCTATGTAAGCGCAACTCTCAAAATATTGTTCTCTATACATTGTAGTTGGGTGAGTTGAACAATTACATTAATTTATGTAACTAGAAAGATACCTTATATAATAAAACATAGTAAAGATAGAAAACAGGATATTACATAGACAATTCATACATTTGGCACACTACCGATTGGAATTTGATGTTTTATGGAGCATGAGCTGGGGTACCCCCATTGCAGACGGCCATTGATGAAGTGTTGGAGACAAGACTAAGTTCACCTAATCTTAATACTAGTAAAATGGGTCTGGGTGGATGTCGGGGAACTCCTTGGTAAGCCACACCAAAAGCCGAGCCCTAGTCTCAGGGGAGCCCCTATTGTGGGCATGCGTCGAGGTGTCGCGAATAGGTACCTATTGTTCGGCCATGAGACTACTGACCCGGCGCAAAGGACGCTGATAGCTTAGTGGGTCGTCTGAGGTTCGGCTCCAGCCCCCGGGAGCCCCATTTACTCAGTACCAATTTCGGAGGTGTACCAAACAAAGATCTCACATAAACTTCACAGTTTATATCAGAATTTAATCTTTTTTAATGGAAGTTGTATGGACAAGTTTTGTCAAGTGTCTACCAAAGGCAATGTAGAAAAACGGATTGTAAAGTCTAAAAATAAGGTATAGATCAGTTCGCTACCGACTCATGAAGTTGCGGCTGACGCCTGAATTAGGCAGATAAGGATTAATTAACATACTGATTATATTTAAATGTTTATCTTGATCGTTAAAAAGAATTTATTTGCATTTGGACCCTAATTGAATTCAGGCGTCCGCGGCCCGCGGCCCGCGGCCCTCAAGGCCAAAGCTGCCATTTATACATTAGTAATATTAGTCGGCGTAATGTTTGTGCGAAAAATGTATTGACCAATATCCGTTGGCTAGTTTAAAGTTATAAAACTACGCATCCTTAGCATGGCCCCTGCGCAAGGATGACACGCAAAATCGTGAAGCGTTCCACATTTTTGGATAAACCTAAATAAAATAAATTACCGCGCTTAAAACCGTTAAAACGTAGTTTTATTATGTGTACAAGTCGCGAAAACTTAAGAAAATATTAGTTTAAAGTTCTTAAGATATGGGAAAATTTATAAATATAATTATTTAGTACTTTGAAACGTTTTTTTATGCGCAGTTAATAACGGCCCACTATTATAGACATGCAAAATTATCTCCAGAAGATTGTTTGGAGGAAATCGCTATTAGCGATAAGACCGCCGATTGTATTAGTTGTTTATTCTGATGGGCACTGTTTTTTTTGTGTGCAATCACGAATATTCTATTGTTGTGTTTGTTTCTGTATATTTCAAAACTCCATCTTATAGTTCTTGCAATCCATAAAGGCGAGTGAACTATATTTGTGGCAAAGGAGTATTCCGTGTCTTCGTGAGACCAAAACCACTTTCTTTTGAGAAAGCGAAACCCGATTACGTACTTCTCAGTGTGCGGGGGCCCGCAGGCCCGGTCTTATCGATACCCACGTGGTCCTCCCAGCCAGGGCCACGGGAAATGGCAACCGAAGTGCACACTATCGCAATGTGTATGAACACGTCCAACTGCGCACCAAGCCCGCTGCCCGCCATGGATCGCTAACTATACAGTTTGTCAAAATGGGGATGTTATTGACCCGCGTTGTTTGTTTATCGGCCGCATTGCACGCTCGTGCAATCAGACCGTATGAGGTAAAATAGCTATAATACATATGTTATTTATTTCATTAAATTAATTCAAATTCAAATAAGAATATACGATTCTTCATGAGCAACAATGTTATTTTTCTTTGGGAACTCTATACTCTAATAAATCTGTAAATGGTTCGAGTTTGTACAATGTGTTTAAAAATGTTGAAAAAACCAGGGGTGATAATTTGGACTTGCAGATTCCGAAAATGCAATTTTAGAATGTTGGTGTCTGTCTGTCTGTTAGAGCATCACGTGAAAAGTACTGAACGGACGCTTATATCCCGGGGCGCAACTTAGGATATTTTTATCGGAATAGACAATACATACATATACATACATAACTTCACGCCAGGTCCCTTGCGGGGTAGGCACGAACAACAGAGCGCCATTTAGGCTTATTCTTACACACCTCACTTGCTTCGGAATAGATAATAATATCGAATAAGATGGCGCTGCGGTCGCATCTTCTTTGGAAACAAGTGAATGTATACGAATGAAATTCGACACAGAGCCGGCTTATAAGCCGAACCAACAATTAGGATATAACGTTGTTTCTTTAAAATAGACGGATTAGCAAAATAGGTGGCGCTGCATTCGCACATTCCTACAAATCAGGTTGGCTGCGACTCGCCCCTGATTCGCTGCGCAGTTGCGTAGACTATATGGACTTAGTTTCTTTGTTATTATTATATGAAAAAAAATATATTAAGTAGGTAGTTATTATGTAAGTAAAATAGAGCTAGGGGTTTTCATGCGGCGTAGCTGCGGGGTAAATTCTCGTTCGTAATAAAACCACACGTTTGCCTGTTTAATACTATTAGTATATACAAACGAAACATTAGCTAGGTTTGATATAATCGTAGTGTATCAAAAATATTTTATGAATGTTAATTTAATTACTTTAATAAGGCAAATTGAACAACGTTCTAAAATTATACTGTATAAATTAGTGAGAAAAACAGGTTACTTGTTCCAAATTCGTAAACAGCAGGTGGCAAAAATGACAGCTTATTTAGAAAAGCGCTCATAGGCCGCTTATAATATGCGCACTGGCCTAATAAACACCAATATCCATTGTGTTTCACTTGCAACCCATCGCATGGTGGTAACTGGTAACATCAATGCAATCATTAGTACAGTATGAGACCTTAGCAACACGGCGATCCACGTCAAAAGATGGGACATTGATTCGACGGCATCAGAAGTGTCAGGTGGGAGGTACCTTAGACTCGAAGAAGGAGGCGTGGAAGTCGGGCGTGGTGCCGGCGACGGAGGCGAGGTGCATGGTCGTGTTGGCGGTGTTGGTGAGCGTGACGGCGAGCACGTGCGCCGCCGCCAGCGGCCGCCGCCCGAAGGCCAGCGCCGGCGGCGCCAGCGCCAGCGCCTCCGCGGCCACCGCGCGCCCGCCGCGCCCGCCCTCCGCGCCTGCGTCCTTGCCCCATTCCTGCCCACATCACAAATACTTCGCTCTCACTTCTCACTTGCATAAACCTCTAAAGTTCAATATATAGTATCATTATTCACAGTAGACTCCTCTTTCATCATCAATAAATCTTCTTGCATACTTAGCCTTAGGGACTTACACATGTAAAACATAGAGATATATATAGACTATTCTACTACAGAGAACAGAGTTAAATCCATCAGCAGTAGCTATACACAAAGTAAATGATATTTGCTTTTCTATTTCTGCTAATGTAGTATAAGAGGACATAAAATATGAACAAGTCATGTATACTTGTGATTTATTTGATTTTTTTGCAAATAATTAAATATTAACATCTATATGAGTTAAATAAATGTCCATTACGTTCCAACTTTATTTAATAAGTATATAAAAATACATATAGAAATTTAAAGCCATTGGCATTTTGTGGTTTGGCACAAAAAAAAACCTTTGTCAGCCACATTATATTGTCCTGCAATCTTCACAAGGGTTTTCCTAAATATTGAAATGATTTAATGAAATATGTTAAAATATGTTTTACACATATCAGTTGTACAAGTAGACACGCAGTTGAACAACCAGCAAACTTCCTCTCGCAGACCTATTAATAGAGGATGTCCCTACAAATAGTAACAAGGAAAGTGTGCCCCAAACAAATTAATATGATGATACATTGTAACTTTGCTTTAAATAATATACATGATTTGAAGCTGTGTACATAGAATAGGGAGACTTAATTTTTACAATAACTTAAATTTTATAATAATAAACATAACAAAAATACCTTGTGTTTTTAAGATCTTGCTGTCAACTCACTTTCGAAACTTCATATTATGAGCACCAACTCCACCGACCACTCTGTTGTCATACACTTGTTTTGTCAGTCTCTTTTTAACTATTCTCTTTACACATCCAATTCTCATTTCATTTCTTTCTCAATTCTTGTATGTAATGTAATACATCTTCTTTCAAACCACAATGTTACCTTATCATACCTACTGTTCTTTATCATATCATTCAACTGAACCTTGTATATACTTCTCAAAGCTCTTATTTCCACTGCAGTTATTCTAAACCGTACCCAACTTTCACTAACACAATTATATTAGTGTTGGCATCAACACTATAATAAATTATATTAATTACTGTTCAAAACATAAGTAATTAACTGTGACTGTCTAATCAATTGAGATACTTTTATAAACTTCTTGTGATGAGACTACCTACTTATGACGTCAAAAGTAGGTACAAGTAGGAGTCAAATAGCACATCAATTATTGTTTGAAATGTAATTAAAATATTTCTGTGTGATATATTAAAAGTAAGATGACAATTATTTTAATGCCTTTTTTATTATATGTAAAGATATTAGAATTTCTTGTAATAGGTGTCCGTATTTCTACTGTGACTTTACAACAAAGTATATCCATACAAAATCAAGGAGGCGCTGACATATTGTATCATGTGTCCCAGTTGATTGGGCCGTCATATGGGGTATATGACGGCCCAATCATGCTTACTCACATTTAACAGGACATTATTATTGCAAATACATTGTGCAATTTAATTTTTTCTTGTTTTTACTGTGAGTTGCATGACATTTATGATTTAGGAGGTAGCCACTGAAAATCAGTGCTGTGTTGGACTGTTTGGGCACAGCAAAATGCTGAGTGCCAACTTAATTCTGAAAATGTTGATACACAATCTTCTGTTTTGCGTGTCACATTTTTAAAAATAAATACTTCTTTTTAGTTTTGTTTAGGGATTGGCTTCAAAACTGCCCCTTCTATATTACCTATAATCAAAAAGTTCAACACTTGACTGAATATAATTTACCTACACACTAAGTAGTAGGGTTTTCAAAGAAAAAAATATGACATTCACAAAAAAATTACTAAAACCAGTCTCTGCTCACAACCCCATACCAGGCTTTGATAAATTCTAAGTGAGTTTTTGAATCAGATAAAGTAATGAAATTCTTGTTGCACTTTAAAAGCCACATTTCACTAAAGTTAAAATTTTCTACAGTTCTACACAAACAAACATTTTTGTTCAAAATCCATTAGTACTATAAAAGAGTTCTAAGTGGGCATTACATTATCCGATGGATAGAGCACTAGGTGTCCTAGATTGCTAAAATTGAATGGTGTAAAGGTATTTAGGCAGTTAGTGATCCAATGTAGTGTGATCATATGGACACTGCCATGCTTGCGCAACTAGTGCACTGCTCACCAGATTTAATGCTCTGCAATTAGAATAGTGTAATACACACTTTACACATGGTTTAATAAAAACTTATGATTGCTCTGAATATACTTAGTTACCTGAAATGTGATGCCTTCTATCAAGGAGTCATGTACTGTGACACCTGTCAACAATATTAAATTCATTTAAGCTTATAAATACAGTTTCATGAATAGCCAGTCCCTACAACTTACAATCCATTAACTTGCCTTACCACTGGTTAAACTTGACTTAAGCTCATTACAAATAATGTGAATCTTCTACCAATAGTAGGCAAAGAAAAGAGATTGTAAAATGTACAGAATGTGTTTAAATTCAGAATATAGTTTTCTTTTATTAATTATTGTCCATTTAATCCATCATAATCCATTCAATAATAAGTTAATCAAAGAATAAATGTATGAATAATAATAGTTTGTTTCTCTTCTGTATTCATTTAATTTTAATTGTTAGATATCTCATGAGAAGACTGATGATGATAGAAAAAATCTAAGAAAGCAGTCCCTAAGCTTGAGAGTTGAAACAGGAAAGTTTAAGAGTTGGGATAATCATGGAATATGATGCTAAATATAATGTTGTAAAATTAAATATTTAAGATAAGAACAAAAGTAAAACAAAAAATATTTATATTGTAAAATGGTATTAGGATTTTTTTTACAAACATTTGAGTTATTTAACGAGACATTGTAGCTTAAAACGTTTATTTGGTAACATCTGGCGCGCGGGTTAAGCACAACTTTTGCATGTGATGCACGCACCACGCGCCTGACGCTATTAGACCCAAGATGTGTCTCCTTAGACGAGACTAAAATACTCTTAACTTAATGAATGAAAAGCGACTAACAAATCCGCCTCGGCCCCGATCTAAAATAACATCGCGGTGCACACTGCCGCTTCATCTACTACATGCCAAGATATTGCTGGTATTCCAAATTCCAGTAATTTCCTGAACTCGTGTAGTTCATTTTGCCGAAGACTCTCTACCTAGATCCACTTAAAATATATCGTGAGAAATCTTAAAAATACACAAGTTTGAGATTTTAATCGATTTTACCATGACTCTTTCCCTGGGCTGACAGTTTGGTGTTCAGCGAAATATCCAACAGTGTCAATACAAATACATAACACCACATTATTTTACGAAACATTTTAGCCTATTTGTTCGTTATCAAGCACTATATTATCACATTTCTCTAGCACAGTTCGATATTTATGTCTATTTTATGTTGTTTCAGATCAACTCACGAGACGTGCGTTCACGAAATCTTGAATGACAAGTTATGTCAAGTTAACGATAGATAAAAATTGTGTGCCTAACCAATGACGGTAACATTTACGTTCTGAAATACAAATATTTTCAAAGCATGCATTAAATATCTTTTGTAGCAAATAAAACAAAATATAATGTGTGCAAAAATAGAAAATAGAATTGAACGAATAGAAAATCGTTTTAATTTGACATTTCCCAAATACTTTGCTACTTTCATTATTACAGAGTATTTTTGAATAATAGAAACTCATTATTTTTGTAGAACAGGCTCATGGAGCATCCCTATTAATATTAGAAATACGAAAGTAACTCTGTCTGTCTGTCTGTTCCGTTTTCACGTAAAAACTACTGGACCGATTTGGCTGAAACTCAGTATATATATATTTTCGATACCGAGGATGAACATAGGATATTTTTATCCCGAAAAATGGGATAGTTTCCGGGATAAAATGATATTTGTCTGTTTGTTTGTTATGCTTTTACGGAAAAACTACTGGACCGATTTGGCTGAAATTCGGCACGTTTGTAAATTAAATACTGAGGATGGACAAGGGATAATTTTAATTTTGGCCTTTTTGGTAATTTTGGCCTATTTGGTAATTTTGGCCTTTTTAGTCATTTTGGACTTTTTGGTCATTTTGGCCTATTTGGTCCTTTTGGCCTTTTTGGTCATTTTGGCCTATTTGGTCATTTTGGCCTTTTTGGTCATTTTGGCCTATTTGGTCCTTTTGGCCTTTTTGGTCATTTTGGCCTATTTGGTCACTGTTGCCTTTTCGGTCATTTTGGCAATGTCGGTCAGTTTGGCCTCTTTGGTCATTTTGATTATTTTGGCCATTTTGGTCGTTTTTGCCTACTCCGTCATTTTGGCCATGTCGGTCACTGTGGTCTTTTGGCCTTTTTGGTCAAGTTTTGTAATTTATTTTGTTGACAGATAGACGGGGGATGGTATAAATAGCGATATAAAATGAAGTGAATCTTCCGTGGGCAAATACATAAAAAATGTAATATAATATAACCTTTAGCACTTGCTCTATAAACAAGAGACACGCTGTAAAGGTTAACCCGCGGCGCAGCCGCGGGGTAAACTCTAGTATTAATATAATAGAAGAAACAGGCTTTATAAACGACCACTGTCAACTTGAGGAAAAAGTGTTTTGTGATTGTGTTATTTTCTGAAATTCTGATATTTTTCAATCAACATTTTGGAGCATTCTTTCAGTAATCCTAATAATTTCACTTGTAAGGAAACTATAAAACGTCAATATTCCTACTTGGAGTGCATTCGTACAACAGATAATGGACGATAGCGGTAAGTTTACCTAGCTCATAGAATACCGATTTGCGAAACGATATTGTGTTAAATTTTGCTAATAAAGTAATATCCCCTGTGAAATGCACATATTAATTCAAAATCATGTTGTGTTAATGATCAATGTAAAGAGGAATGTCGATTATTTGACGCTAATATTTATCAAAAACGAATTGCGTTTTGGATGTTTTTAAAGATGGAGAAGGCGATCGGCATGAACCGGAGAGAGGTGGCGGAGATATCATCGAGGAGGACGACACGGACGAAGAGGAGCAACAGTTTGATATATCCCTTGCTGCTTCTCACTCTGTTAGTATATATTTTTTTAGTTTTGAATGTATTATAGCATACAAAAATATTACATACACAGATGATGATTATTCTTTATTGTAAACCATTACCAAAAACTTATAGCTTGAATATATTCTAAATGTGCACAATGTGGTGGTTGTCATGTCAATAGTAATCTTCATTAAAATCTTACAACCAGAAAATGTCTTAAGGGAGGCATGTGTTGCTGCTGTGTTGACCAACAGCATCCCACAACTTGATATTTTTGAACCTGGACTACACATTAAGCTCCGCCTGGACCCTCCCTGGATGCTTTCTAAGATAGGGCTAATCTCGGGGAACTTGGATAAATGGCAACCCTTCGGGTATGACAGAAAATATAGGATTAGGGATATAGATAGTAGGACCAATAACTAGGATAAGCTCACTTGACATGAAAACGAATAAGGGAATTTTGTGAATGTTTTACATGTAATAACAATGGTAGAAAAGAGAATGTTAAGGTTTTTTATTTAGGCTCGAGCCACTGGCACAGTGAATATGTTCATATTTTGTTACCTTTTCAGTACATGGGTCCAGGGCTAGTGACCATGAGTGGCAGGTCAGTCTTGGAGGCGGGATGGCAAGGCCGAGTGCCTGTTGTGGCTCACCACGGGACTGTGTTTCCCGGGGAGACTGTGCCCATGCTGTTACCTAACCCTGACGATGCTGCGGTGTTGGCGAGGGCCATTAAACAGGACAAATTATTTGGACTGCTTTGTCCAGAGTAAGTTAAATTATTATTAGAGCAAAGAAAAACATAAGTTTATCATCAGAATATGCCATAGTGTGTCCTGATATAGCTTAAAGTAGGGAGGGACTTTGACCTCAACTGTCAATTAACCGTTCCATTGCGCCATAACACTGACTTCCTAAGCAATATCTTAACCTAGTTTGTTCCTACAATCCATATTTGATTATTTTCTGAGAGTTTAATTTTTTGTTTCACTAGACTCTAGTGACTTATGGCACAATAATTGTGTACCTTTTACCCAATACAGTCACATACGTTTTCTGAGTTACTTAAAAGTAAAAGTTTTATATCTGGGTACATTTGCCACTTAGAGGTATTTTTCCTCCCTAGATATAAGGTCATTGAACGAACTGGTTGTATTCTCTTAAAGTTCATAAATACACTAGTGACTCTACTATCCTGTAAAGTTTGCCTCTGTATCCTTACAATAATAGACAAGATGATCAGGAGAATGTTGGGTATGCCAGTAGTTACTGCAAGGAAACTTGAGATTTTATACCGCTTCAGGGAGCTATCAAGGGAGCAGAGGATTCGTCATCCCTGTTGTCAAAGTGGGTGTGTTCTGATTCCCGGGACACATTGGGGCACTTTTTGCCCTAGGATCGGACTGGGCGCAACCACGTTCTTAGTCTCAGCCTTTCCTAAACAAAAGCGTGGGGCATATGGGAGGAGGGTGGTTTTAGTGGGTATTGGTTGATGCCAGTTCAACTTCTCGGAGTCTTCACACAAACTGGTCAAATATGATTGGATTGCTTTTAATGGAATGCCTCCATATGCGATAATGGTCTAATCCCTTGCAAAGGACCCAGTATTGTGTGTAAATAGCATTTCTCCCGCCTTAAAATAATTATAATATATAACTGATATATTTTTAAGGCATAGTTACAGAGAGCACAATTTTTTTTACATGATATCAATTTATATATACAAATTACTCTATCTCACCCTTTTATTTAGAGATGCCAGGAATGGTGATTTGGCAGAATTCTGAATATTGGGCATAAGATATGCGTATTCGCAGTAGCAGGATAGTATTGGTATTCTAGCATTAATTTGTGAAGTACTATCTTATATTCTTGTGAATAATCTGTGTGATTCTGATATTGTTAAAACTGCCTGGAATCACATGTTAAGAATGAGAAATGAGAGTCGATGTGTAGTTGTGTGTTGTGCGTCCGGCAGCGAGAGCGGGACGCTGCTGTCGGGCTACGGGGTGCTGTGCGAGGTGTTCGAGGCGGGCGCGGACGCGTTGCGGGAGGCGCAGGAGGCGCCGCCCTCGCTCTCCTTCAAGGCGCGCGCCACCCACCGCTTCCGCTTCCTCGACATGCCCAAGCACTCCCTGCCCATCCGGATTTATTCAAGGTGACACTAATACCTTTGGAACTGACACCACCAACATATCATAATACACACAGAATAAGTTAAGCACCACTATTAGACCCGAGAGGAAGAAAATAACTAATAACCATGATTTTAAAAGTTTAACTTATTAACTTTAAACTAAAACATCTGGAAACAATAATAGATCTCATAGTAAGTCTTTTTCCTAAATTAAACTAATTACAGTGGCATTATAGGTTTACTTAAGAAATAATCACATATAAGTGGCACCGAGATTTTTGTAATATAAGCTTACAGTCAGCATTAAGAAAATATATTTTGACAAAGACACTAAATATTTATAAACTACGATATGCTAAACTGTATAACTTCTACTATATTATTTTAAAATAAGTTGTTTTATTCATAAATGTCATATTAAAAAAATATCATATTAATGTTACCATCTAAGCTAAGTGATTAATACGATAATCTGAAATCTGAAATTAACTAAAAGTATTCTAACTAAGAAAGTGCCTACTGCCACTAGCACTGTCCTTATTGTCTCTATTAAGGGGAAGACTCTTTGTTCATGTGTTCTTTGTTATGCTAGCACAGTACACTACACTTTAGTTTTGTTTATAGCACTAGTTCAAATGGTTTTCTCCTTTTGAGCCTTCTCATTATGTCTGCTTGGTGTAAAATGAGTAACACTGAACGCTGAAGTGTAGATGAAGAAGTGGGACAAGCGAGCCCCGGACATCTAAGCACATACTCTGAACAGAACTTGTTGTATAGTAATTGTGGTGATGTGGTGCAGGATGCGGTTCGTGGAGGTGGTGGTGCTGCCGGAGGTGGCGCTGGGGGACCCGCTGTGGCCCGCGCGGCTCGCCAGCCTCGACCGGCTCCGGCGCGGGCGCACGCAGTCAGTACTCGCCTTTATTCACTCCACCTTACCTATCTAATGGTTCTAACTCAAATGCAATACCTAGCTCGTCAATATATGAACTGTGGTGAATCCATCTGTTATGCATTTTCTTCTTACTTTCAATCAACTTTTCGTAAGTGTTCAAATAATATTCATAATGATCCCCTTAATCATAATACATATATAAATAGCTCCAACCCTACAGTTACAGGGGATATAAATACATTTTTTATAAACTCAGTAGAAGTAAAGACTTTATTACTTAAATTAGACGTTACTAAATCGGCTGGTCCTGACAATATTTCAACCAGATTTCTTATAAAGTGTGCATAATTTATTGCTTCGCCATTATTTCTATTCAAAAAGCATATCCTCTGGAATAGTGGCAGAGCTGTGAAAGTCAGCATTTATAACGGCTGTTCATAAAAAAGGGCCTTAGTCTGAAATTATTAACTACAGACCGATATTCAAACTCTGTATCGTGGCTAAAGTCTTTGAAAGAATTATTTACAATCAGGTTTATCATTCGTTATTTAACGTTTTGAGTCCTTACCAACACGGCTTTTTGAAAGGTAGGTCCACTGTTACAAATCTAATACTACTTAATGACTATATGACCATAAATATGAACAGGAGGATCCAAATCAATGTCATCTACACTGACTATAGCAAGGGATTTGATCGAATTAACCACAATATTTTTCTCTGTAAACTTAAAAACATCAGTATTCGAGGAGATTTGCTAAGGTGGTTTTCCACGTGAAGTGGAGTAGAAAAAGTAGGAAAGCGGATCCTGGGCGTCGGAGTGAACGCAACAGGGATATAACGCTTGGATGATGATGATGATGGTTTTCATCATATATTGACAATAGATCGCAAGCTGTCGTATTAAATAATTACATATCGAATTGGGTTAAGATTCCGAGCGGCGTCCCGCAGGGCTCTTTGCTTGGACCTTTGCTTTTTATTATCTACGTCAACAATATTGAACATTGCTTGAGAACATCCAAATTACTGTTTCGCTGACGATATGAAAATATTTTCAATCATATCTTCAGTGGAGGATATGCATGCTCTTCAGCAAGACCTACTGCGCCTGGAACATTACTGTGCCGTAAACCAACTCGATCTTAATCCCCTCAAATGCTCCCTCGTGACGTTTACGCGAAAAGAGAATGTCATTCTAACCCATTATACCCTATCGGGTCAGGTGTTGCCGAAGACTAGTGAAATCCATGATCTAGGTGTGTACCACGATAGCAAGCTAACATTTGACGTTGATATCAATAAAGCTTCCAAGTCCCTTGGTTTTATATTTAGATTATCTGTTTTAATGAGATAAAAACACAAAAATTTTATACTGTACCTATGTCAGATTTCATTTAGAATATGTATCTCATACATGGAATCCATGCTATCATAAATATATAGACCGTATTGAAAGTGTACAAAAGCGTCTTATTCGGTATTTATGTTAAAGCGAAAAGATCCAGTACACTGGTGATATGTATTTTGATCTTTGTAAAAAGTTTCACCTCTTACCACTGAAAGACCGACGATATATTGCCGACTTTTTACTACTTCAAAAAATTATCACTTCTGATATTGATTGTCCAGATCTCCTAAGTAAAGTCCATATTAATGATTCAATCAACCCAAAAATGTACCTTGAAGTGAGAGTGCGTGTGGTGGTTGCGCAGGGCCGAGGGCGACCGGCGGCTGCGGCGCGCCGACGCCGCGCTCACGCCGTGGCCGCTCTTCCTCTACGACATGTTCGACTACCGGCGCATGCGCACGCTCCTCGCGCGCCACTTCCGCAGCCTCCGGCTCGGTACGCCCGCCACCTTGCAAACACTCTCAAACAACGCACTGCTTATTTTCTCCTTCTTTTACATCAATTATTCAACTATGGCTATTTAGAACTGAACGTAAGAGATCAACAAAAAATATCTAATCTCATTATTTCTTTTCAATAACTATCTTGTAGACCTTAAAGCAGATTCGCGCATTTTATAAATGAACTTACAAATGTATTCACAAAAAAAAACACCAAATACCATATTATACGATATACAGCCTTTAAAAACAAGTAAAGAAAAAAAGATACTAAAATAATAGGTACCCAAATCGTACTGTACGCAAGTGCTCCCATTGGCATCTCTGGCACTGGCACGCGAATGCAACTAATACAGTTCTCACAGTGTCTGAATTGAGGATTCCACTAGCTGCCTGGATTAAATCTAAATTATGCTGATTTTATTAACAACTACGATATCTGTTATTTTATTTTATTTGGACAACACAATCAATAATTCCTTAATATAATACAGATTGTAAATTATTATGTCTAGATTGAAAGCGAAGTGTGTTGGCACGTCAGTGTTAAAATTGTATTTTCGTAAACAAAATTATGTAATTAGTTTCATATACTCAACTCACTTCCTGTATTGACATGTAAATATTAATACGTGAGCTAAAACTTTGCTCCCGTTTTTACGAAAATTGCGCGGAAAGAGTATGAAATTTCGCACACTTATAGTTTAAATTGAAATACATTTACATTTAAATTTCATTTTAAAAGATATTTAGATACGTTTAAAAAATTTAGATGTGGTGTGTTTGACTTCTTTTGGTATGATGAGTATACTCTTCTGTAAAACTCATTTGTAAGAAGGGCAACTCAAACTTCCTAAGGATTTTAAGGATTTGATTTGTTTCTGTTTTTATTTAATTATTTGTTACAAGTTATAGTAATGAAATTATTAATTATAGTCTACCGTACTAGTTGGCATTCAATTATTGTAGTTCTGTTAACGTTTACATTGTCTATTCTTTTTATTTTATTTTCTTTTATTTATTTTTTTATTACTATAATGGATAATGATTTTTTTATTCTGTGTGCACGTGTTTGTCTTATGTTTTTTTTATGTCTTAAGTTTTTTTTATGTTTCATATACTGTGGTGTTGGGTCAAATATTTTTAAATAAATGAGGCGGGGTCGGCACTGAAAATCAGCGCTGTGGTGGAGGAAACTCCAACACAGCATGAAGCTGAGTTGCCGACCTCATTTGTAGGAAATGCGGTGTAAAATATATATAATGTCATAAAAAATGTATGTATAAATATTTCTGTATTGTATCGCTTTCCTAGCAAATAAATAAATAAATAGAGAACAAGTGACGAATATTATATTTTTTGTCATGAATAAAAAAAATACATAGTCGGGTCTATGTTGACGGTACGGTAGCGGTAATAAATAATCCGACTACGCAAGACTCGTTTATTTTCGGTAAAATTAACGACGAATACAAATTATAATATTAAAGCATACGAATAGGGTGCAAATATATCACTGCAAAACTTGTTAATTTTTATAGCTCCGTAGCTATTGTGAAAAAAAAAGCTTTTATGAAATCGTTACATCTGTTCACTTATTTTTATATGTCTCTTCTAAGGCCGGGGCCTAATTCCACTCAAATCGTGAAATTCCGCTGAATCTAGCCACCCTAAGTTCTCAGCTCCATCGTCTCGGAGACAACATCGCGTGGATACTTAACCTTAACATGGATGCGCGGCTCGATTTGTTCGGGAGTCGGGTGAGTGAGTGCGTGTGCGTGTGCGTTCGCAGACAAGCTGCCCTCGGAGCCGGTGTCGCTGTCGTTCTGGGTGGCGTCGAACCTGGCGCTGTCGGCGCGCGACCGCCTCGCGCTCTTCGTGGTCGACAACGCGCTGCTGCGGCTGCACATGGAGGTGCGCTTCATCGGCCGGGTAACTCTCTCATTACGAACACTCTTGACTATATTAAAAGAAAAACAAATTAAATAGAATATATAATTGCATTGGATTGCATCGTGTTGCAGAAGAGCGTGCTGTGCTGCTCGTCGTGCTGGGCGGAGGTGGCGCGCCGCGACCAGCTCTTCGCCATGTCCAGCGACGGCGTGCACTCCAACTACACCAACCTGGGTCGGGCCCACCTCGATGCCATTCTTAATATAATGTGCATATCACAGCTATCGGCTCGCATGATATATTGATGACGGTGAATATGTTCGCGCAGGCGGGTACATGCACGACATAGTGACGGTGACGACGTGCGGCAACGTGGCGCTGAGCGGCGCGCCCTCCGCCGAGTACTCCTGGTTCCCGGGGTACACGTGGACCATCGCGCTCTGCCGCGTGTGCACCGCGCACCTCGGCTGGAGGTACGCCCCCGCCCCCGCTCCGACTCGCCCCCCGCCCCCGCGCCCCCACACCGACTCGCCCCCGCGCCCCCACTCAGCGCCGCGCGTGTCCGCAGGTTCGACGCGACGAAGCGCAACCTGCGCCCGCAGCGCTTCTTCGGGCTGTGCCGCAACTACGTGCAGCCGCGGCACGAAGCCGACGAGCCCCCCTCCCGCGCCCGCACCCCACCCGTCGACATGCACTGAACCGAAGCGGAGCCCCACCCACATGTGGGTAGGTTAGTACGACAATACTCGACACTCTTACGATAAACTCCAAAACAATACACATATAAATAAAAACGAGCGTGGCTAAGCGCGAAACTCAAAAACTGTTTGACCAAATAGCTAATTTTTGTATTTTTGTATACAGTAAATTATAATAAAAAAACACAAACAAAAAAAAATTGCATGGACAATAATAAAAACAACACTTTTCATTTCACATTAAAACTAGTTGTAAACTAACTCCTAAAGAAATTTTGTTTATTTGAGAAAAGTTTAGATTAACATTTGGTCCCGGTAGATGGCGCTGGAGTCGGTTTCTAGATTTTTATCCTAAAGCAGGACAATGTCTGCCGGGTTCAACTAACAAATAATAAAAATATATTTTGTTTACAGCAACAAAAAAATAAAAATAAATATGACATTTGGCTTTCAGGCACACATACAAAATGTAGGAATCTGAAGAGTTGTAATGATAAAAGTGTATTAATTGATTTGACTGTCAACTACCCAATTATTATAACCTTGGAACTGTGCAAAGAAACAAACAAGAAGAACTGATTTTCGATTCTGGAATGAGACAGTATAATTGACTTAGAGATTTACACCACTTTTCCGATGAGTAAAGGTCCACTAGTCAGCACAGTGCTGTGCTTAAATCTGCTCCAGCACACAATGACTTTTTCATTACAGAAAGGCTGTAAGCCACAACCAAGTCCATGAATTGGAAGTGATATTGTAGATGCAGTTGCATGAACTTTGTACCATAGCTTACGAAACTGCATTCTATACAAAATGATGTACATAAAAGTATTTATTTAAGATTTCTCTATACCCAACCCTTTATTCACAGACAACGTATTTTATGTAAATTATTTACTTTTTTATAGATGAATATAATAGTTTTTTAAGACTTATATTAAATCCTATGTTGACAAAATAGTGGAAGTCAATTTTTAATAACATTATGTATAAGTTTTTACTTTTTAGTTTATATTCAATGTGAAAACAACCATTCTGTTTCAATTTCGACTTGTCTGAATCCACCTTTAAATTCCAATCTGAAGAGATTTAGGTTTGTAGTGTATTCTAATTTACTACTGTTACTTAAAGCTTGAAAGTAAATAAAATCCTTATTACGGTTGACAATTTTATTTGTTCTATTTCACCTCTTTCTTCAATAATAATGGTATAAATAGTACATGGTTTTAAGGGTTAAAAAATCCAATTATGAACATTCTTATCATCCAAAAACCTGTGTACGAAGCAAGTACGTACATATTCCCGACTCAGCATTTAGGTGAGTACGCGCTAATTTACCACCAGTCCGTACGTCGCTCATTAAGGTATGCTCACCGGATAAAATAAATCAAATATACAAAGTGTGTACTTTCAATCAAGGATCCTACAACCTGTACTACACTTAATAAAATGATACTTAAAGAATTTACACTCACTTTTTATTGATATAAGCATTTAATAATGGGAAAATGGCAATTTATTTCATCACAAATGTTGAAAGTTATATTCACATGGAGAGAACCCTACTGATAAACTTTCCATAAAGCATAAATATTTAAAAAAATGAAATTGCCACAGTTTAGTTATTTACTTTACACCAGGCAATACTGTTTCAAAAGATGGATAAATAAAAAATAAAGACCTCGGTCTGATTGTAAGAGTTCAACTCAATCAGCCAATCAAGATAGTTCTTCTGGCACATTTTACTACACAATTGAGGAATTTTAATATAAATGTAAAATTCAAAACAGTACCCATAAAAGTCCTACTATAACACTTTCAAGTGGTGTAGTCATTTGTATTCAAGGTATGTGGAAGTAGGTAATGGGTTGCAACGTGCAAGTCGTCAGTTGCACTCATTGGGAGGTTTCCAGGACATTGCGTTTGTTCAAACATCTTAGATTTAATCTTCTTCATTTGCTTCTTGATTCTTCTTGTCGACTGTTGTTTATCTGTGAAACATCACAATTTTTGATTAATTTCTAAAAATGCTTATATATATCAGCTAATTTAATAAGTATTTAGCTGTGTAGGAGCTGACTCACTAAGTTCCTTAGAAATAGAATAATATGCAAACTTTTCTTCAGATAGCCCATTTATTGTTGAAGTTTAAGTTGAGTGAAGGTTAATAAAGAAGAATATGAGTATATCATCAGTTAGCAAGGGAGGAACCCTTAAAGTTGGGTATATGCAATCCTAGCACTTTACAGTAAAAGTGAATCTGAAAATGAAAGTTATTGGTTATATCAATTAAAACTTACTCTGAACTTTGCTATGACTGGAATCTTTTCTTTTTAATGCTAAATTTGGTAAGTCTTTTTGTAAAATAGTGTGTAGAGTGGTATGTGGCACTCGCAGTGCAGAGGCCCGAGCTCTCAAAGACAGTGCCGGTGCAGATCGCACAGATGCCTCCACCTCATCCATGTGGCTCCTTCTGTAAAGTTGCCACATTGCTGGAGATCCATACTTCTTAGGAAATACTGATTGATAAGTGTGACGTATGAATATGTATCTATATCAATCACACTCTATGCAAGTTTACCTAATACTTAAGAAATCTGAAGGTTCTTTTTGTAACTTTTCACACAGCTGTGATAGAAAGCTTAAATATATTATAAAGCTGAATGTAAAATGAGTTCACAAGAATAGTTTACTTTTATTAAAGCATTACCTATTCATATCAGACCAAAATACACCTGTCAAAATAATCAGTTAAAAGCTACTTTTGATTATAATTTTAATTTAGCTAATTATAATTTTTAATTAATATATTAAAACAAACAATGCCAATTACAGTCCATAACAATTAATCATGGGTATTTACCTATTAATTGGCCTCCCAGATCGTGGTGCGTCATGGACACTGCCAGTTGAAAATAGTTTTCGTTCCCAAACCAGAAGGGTGTTCTTAGCAGGTGGGTCTCGGCCAAAACGCTGTCTGAACTCAGTTTTTATCTGTAATATTATGAATAATACATTACTCACCTCAAAATCAACACTTTGGATATATAGTGAAATATATGGAAAAACCAATCTTAGCCATACCTCAGCTTTTTATTTCTGAGTTTGCAGTATTATGTGTCAAATTGAAGAGAAGAAAAACAATTTGTAATAAAATGAAGAAAATGCTGACAGAAAGAAAGCTAGAAATTGTTCACCAGATGTGTAAATATTTTTTACTTTAAAAAATATAAATTATTATTATTGCCCCAATTTATAAAAGCTTTCATCTTTTAGGCTGCATTGCTTGTATAGAAATAGGATGAGTAGTGTATGTTCCTCATCCTATTTTATTGATAAAAAAAACAGAACTAAAATACAACTTTCCAACTTGTCCCTATACATTAAGACAGTGCAAATGGAATAAATTGATAACATAAGCATACTCTACTTGATTTATACTACTCTTCGTTCGTTTCCTCTCGTGCACCCAGACTGCTGCAACAAGTCTTTCTTCTATACTGAAATTCGAAGTGTCGACATTTGAAGATTTTACTGTCTTCTTGCTGTTCTTAACTGGAGTTGACGGCGCTTGGGATTCACAAGGCTTAGTAAAATTAGCCTGCACAGAATGTTGAGTTGTAAAATGATTATGTTCTGCGGCTGTAGGGACGTGAGTCTTCAACTCGCAATAAAGTGAACATTCTTGATATGCATTGTGGTGATAAAGCGGCTGATTAGGAATGTGGTACATTAGTTTTCTTTGCCAAACTTTTTTCACTTAAGTATAATTTTACTTTATTATTTGACGCCGCAAAACCTAAAGTGCCAAAACAAAACAATAACAGTAAATGACAGCAAACCAGTGTTGCCAATTTTATTTCAAAATCACAAGACAAATCAAATAGACAAACATCATATCAACCCATAGACCTATATAATAGGTTTCATACTTCAGTGTATCAACCAATACACTTATTGTTAGACTGACTGAACGACAAAGCATGACACTTATAATTTTATTATTTATAATGCTAATTACTGCAACAATTGATTTTCTGTTCGACTACACTTCGACATTGTGACATAAATGACAGGCAAAGGAACTAGTTTATAAAGCCTAGCCGGATAGTCATCGATCTCGTTTCATTGCCTAGCACCAAGCATGGAAATGATTACTACTTTTATTTCATTTTCATTGGATGAAATTTAAAAAAAGTCACAACGATTTCACATATGAAATTTCATTGACAATGATTTTTGAAGCTTAAAATTACCACAGCGTCACACGTTCCGTATGCTATTAAAAATGAAATATGAATTATAATTTATAATCACTACGCATGCTACTTTCGAATCGAATGACTGACCTGCGATAACAATGAAATTTCATTTCCTTTCCTAAACAACTAATTTTGAGATTATTCCAAGGAAAATAATACTTTACAGACCTTAATTTAAAATCTATTTTTTAATACTCTCATAAGATATTCAAAGTTCTCCCGTATAGTACTTAAACGGAGCACCGATGGCGCTATCTTCATACTACTTCATAGTCGTACAATCGCGACGAATCAGCAAAATGTAGTTTATTCTTTCTATCACGCCCGCTCATTCGTCCCTACTCGCTCACTCTCGCGACCTTTCACAGACCAAATGAAGAGAGGTAGCAGATGCGATGCATGAAATTGCATTTCATATGAAATTGAAATTTCACATGCTACTTGTGAAATGTCCATGCCTACCTAGCACTACTCAAAAAACTGTGTAACGCTCTTTCCACGAAGTACTTTTCTTTTACTAAGAGATGATTCGTCAATAAAGTGTTTGTTTAGAATAATTGCTGTTGTTCATTGGAAATAATAGTAAAACATTTAATTGTTAAATAAATTTACTTTACTATTAAAACAATACATTTCTTAAACATTAATATAATTATTATCTACTCCTTAGCAGTAGTATTGGAAAGTTTTCAGTCACCAAGTAATCGTCTTCAAATATTACCGCAATGTTCAATTCGAACTCTGTAAATATAAAAATATCATTCTTTCATTATACGAAACTATATATTTCTCAAAAAGTAAAGATAAATCTTAAAATAAGGTCAATTAATCTCCGTCTCCTTAGACATGACTATGCGCGATATGTGCATCTAGTCATTGTCAAGTACACTTAACTATTACACTTTGATAACAACTTTTTAAAACTTTTTAGTCACATTACAGGTCTGTCGTTATTCGTTCCACATTTCACTTAACAGCTGAGATTTTTAACACAAGTCTTAGTTAAAAAACAATCATTACTACAACCACAATTAATTGTTCACTTAGTTATAACTAGCTAGTATAACTATAACGGCCTCTGTGCTTGGTCTGGCTTAGTCTTAGCCGGCCGGGTTCGTTTCCTGGCATGGTAAATTTCGGAAACGAGCTTTCTGTTATTTACTATGGTCGTGTGTGTTTGTCTGCCGATTATTATTATTATTGTTGGCATTAGAAAAAAAAATCAAAATAGCACCTTCAAGTTTCCACACAAAAATCCAGAAAAAAAAATGAAATATGTTTATTGCCATTTGTTTTTCTTATGCCACTACTACCCGAGATAATGTTATGTGTGTGTGTTAGTGACTGTGCCAAGTAAATGTTGCAGATTTGCTTTATTATAGGCGCGACATTGTTAATTTCTTAACACTATAAGTTGTGTTTGAACACAGAAACTAACACTAGCATTATCCCAGGTGTAGTAGGGACATTAGAATAATGATAGCCCTGGGTAATTATGAGGTGTCACAGTTTATAATGTGGCTACTTGCCTATTTTGAAGTTGGCAGTGGCGGTGGTGGGGCAGGTGAACAGCCTCGGCAGCACCATGTACAGGGGGATGTCTCGGCCGCGACACACGTCGCCTTCGCCCACCTGTATATTCTGGATCTCCGTTGCTACAAATTAATTATGTTCACAAATCACAACAGATCTATTAGACATACATTATAGACATTACATGACTACTTTGCAAATTATAAAGAAGAAGAATATTATATTAATTTATATTTCAAATACTGTATTTTATTTACCTTATATATTACAATAGGCATTTATGACAAGTATTAAATAATAACTTTTTACAAACTTAAAATTAAAAAAAAACAAATACATCCTATTCTAAAAATATATATACAACTTAATTAAAAAAAAAAAAAAAAAAAATACAAACTACAAATAGTAAATAGGTCCCAAATCACCGTCAGTTGGGAACGTTCCCAAAACGCTGGCCGCATTACCACGTTGTATGGCAATGCTTATGCGTTGTCCAAAATACAGGCCAGCGTTTTGGTTTCGTGAGACATCTATCAGCCGTTTTGATAGGTCTCGATAAAGGCGATGGGCTTCTGGACCCCATGGCCCGAGAGTTTCGACACCAAAAGCCGCAAATATGTATCCACTGCCAATGGATGCATATTTACGGCGTTTTAGGTCCTCTTGTCGGGCGGCAGCTGCACCAGCTACCACAGCCGTATCGGGAAGATGGGACGCTGCCAAAGTGTCAACGCACGTTGCGTCCCAAACTAATGGTCGTCCCATCTTCCATGGCACCAAAGACATCCCGTCCGGTCTCTTGCCATCGTCGCGACACAGTCCATTTGGCTCTAAAATGGCTGGGGTCCCGGTGGTGACAAGAGCCCGGCGGATAATGTCATTTAGTGCAGCATGGCGTGGTATTCTGCCGGCACTTCTGACGCACGACAAGCCATGGTAACCTGAACCACCGACTTTATCTCCGCATTGACAGTGATGAGGGACTACAGCCGGTGCCCCCAGTCGAATAGAGGCAGCAATCCTAAATGTAGTGTCATCTAGGAATGTGCCTAAATTTGATGAGGGCAGCGCCTGAAGCCATAAGCCTGACTCCCATGTTGAGACTGCTAAGAGACGGGCTCGCTCAGCTTCGTTGACACTAGAGGACAAGAGATTTTCATACACCAACTTGCTGAGCGGCCCGTCCCAAAGCTTCTGTGATTTGGGCTCTACTGGATAATTTTGACTCGGGCATGCTAGTGACCATGCGTTTCTGGCCTCAGCCAAGTATGGGACCTCAAAGTCACTTGGTGACGGATTTATAATTTTGCCAATGAGGTCCACAGTACTATAAACTGAGGACAGAAAAGCAGGTAAAGCTACGTCTGAGATTTTGCGTATTCCCAAGCCGCCTAGCCTAATTGGCAGGGTAGCTTGGGTCCACGTGCGGTCTTCAAAATCGAGTGGTAAATTTAAAATGGAAGTGAGCGATTGTCTAATGGTGGAATCCAAAACATTTAGAATATTCGGGTGCCTCCACAGGGGAGAGCACCGTAGGACGTACATAAAATTTGGAACAAATAAGCAATGCCGAATAATAAAATATGCACTGTGTTTACTTATTATTTTTAAGTTGTCTACTTTGTGTGTAAAATTTTGAATTTTGTCGTCAAAGAAAGTGTTAAAAGATTCTTCGAAGACAGGTGCCCCGAGGAGGGTCAAGTTTGTTTTACTAACAATTTTTAAATTTGGGGCCAGATTTATAATTCCAGAAACGGGGTAGTCACAATTTTCGTTTATGAAAAGTTCACATTTTGAAAAATTTAGTTCCAGATCTATTTTGCCGAATTCTTCAGTTAGCATAGTCAAATCATTTTTTAGTGTATCTAAGTCGCCTCCTAGGGTACCGTCATCTAAATACCAAACGTTAAATTTTGAATTTAGCTTTTCTATGACTGGGTGGATGGCTAGTGAAAAAATTGCAGGCCCGAGCGGGTCTCCCTGCTGGCAACCAGTAGCCGAATAAATTAAATGGTTTTTGTATAATAGAAATGAATTTTCGCCGTAACACTGCCAAACGTATCTGTAAATTTTGGGAAAATGTCTTTTAATTTGGTTCAGCAGGGCAGATCGGTTTACCGAATTAAAAGCGTTTTTCACATCCACCTTAAGGATCGCTTCACAACTATTGCTGGCAGAGAAAGCTCTAAGAGAATGTACCGCCGCCTCGCAGCCACCTTTTGTACCGAATCCTAATTGATGTGGTAAAAAATAGCTGGAGCTTAAATCTTTTATCGCTCGACAGCTTATTTTCGCTGCGAGACGCCGATACGTCATGCCGACTGCTATAGGGCGGATACTTCTGTCTTTTTTAGTTAGCGCACATAAGTTGGCACCATAAAGGATTGGCAATATTTCTTTCGTTACAGTACCAGAAAGCATCAAATTAACCAAATCTGTCATATCCTTCAAAAGTTTCTCGCCGGCGCTACCAGTGTCTCCACTCAACAAATCTTTTAAATGTTGCGGAGTGAGGCCGTCTAGTCCGCCGGCAGAGCCACATTTGAAGGACATGACAAGAAGAAGAATATATTAACTTTCACTTCCACTGTAAAATAAAAAGTATTTTCAGATTGTTTTTGCAATAACATTCAAAAAATGTAATAACTTTCTTCTCCCTTACCCCCAAAGTGGAATACACAAAAATTGGATTTGGACAATTGAAAATATTCCCTACAACTTTTATTTTGATAAAAATATAAGTGGTATTTATTATATAACTATTTATAATTTCTTGAAAACAATTGCATAAATATCCATCATATTTCCTGCAGGGAAGCGCAAACAAAAGTAATGACTATATACAGCATTTTTTTCCTTTATGTTTAAAGGAACTCTGGTGATTTGCACACGGCAGCTCGCTAAATGTGAATGATATATTTATTTTTAAGCACGTAATTGGAAGGAATGCAAAACTCTTACCATCTCTAGAAAACAGCACAGTACACGTTTCAACTCGAACTAGTTGCAATTCGATCGATTTTATTGGGACTGAACACTCATCCACACGGATCTGTGAAACAGTAAAGAAGTTATGTTCATCACACTGTTAACAAATAATATATTTGAGTTATGGCGATAGACGTGTGAAATAATGCTTTTCATTTCGTGTATTTTAAGTGGTGAAATATTCATATGCAAATTGTCCTGTAAAAATTAAGGCATAGAAAATTAAAAAAATGAGCTTAAAAATATTTTAAATGCTTTAAGATCTATTGAGTAATTTTAAGAAATGGGAGTTTCAGATTAATGCTTTTTAGGATTCTATAGCTAAATTACAAAAACTCGTGACCTTGACGAAATTTCAACTCATTGTATATGAAAATTGTTCAAAAAAATCAAAACTAGAGAGGTGTCAATGGACACCCGAATGGAACGAAGTTCCTATCGATTAATCGGTGAAGGAATTGTAATAAACTTTTATTTTTTTAAGTTATAAAAATATAATCTAATATATAAAATTCTCGTGTCACAGTTTTCGTTGCCATACTCCTCCGAAACGGCTTGACCGATTTTGATGAAATTTTTTGTGCTTATCCGGTATCTATGAGAATCGGCCAACATCTATTTTTCATCCCCCTAAATGTTAGGGGTAGTCCACCCCTAATTTTTTTTATTTATTTTTTAGACAAAATTTTTAATTTCTATTTTTTTATGATACAACATACAAAAATACATACAACCCTAGATTTTCAACCCTCTACGATCAACCCCTATTTTTTACCGGGCAGGACGACGTCTGCCGGGACAGCTAGTGTAATATAAACTTAATCAGTAGGCTCAATTTGAGTAATAACTGGCTTGTGGTAACTGAAGTAGGAAACATATGTGTGGGATTCCATTTTATTTAATTAATGTCTTGAAAAAATGCATCGATGTTAGTAGTAGTATTACATTTTGTTGTTGATTCTAGTGGATTATTGTTTATTCTTAAATCAAATTCTTCTTCTAGAAACTGTAGCAATGGTTTTGATTTTTCATTACTGAAGTTGATCTTAAAATCACCGAAAATAGGTAAAGGATACCAAAATGAGTGGTATCCTATGTTCATTCTCGACATCGAATATATATATATACATCGCCCACTTCGACCTCACCGACCAAATGCACCAAAATTACAAAAATGGCAAATAACAAAAGTGTCATTACAACTTTTTTGGTCTTAAAACTTTCCGTCTAGCCCCTTTTCGCCATTCGCACCGCGCGATAAGGAACTTCGTTCAAAAAAATTGTTTAACAAATAGGTTAGATCAATGCTTTCGGCATATGAGTGAAACTCCCGCGCCCAACCGTGTGCATCATTATTCGCACCAGAATATTTCTATTTCCAGTGTTTTCTTGAGCACTAATCAAGTAGTTAGTAGTAGTTATTGTATCAAAAAGTGAATAATCCAACACTATTCAGAATCACTGTGTGGTCACATCACCTTCCCCGTGACGGGCTTGTCCAGGGGGCAGACGGTGGTGTCGATCTCGGCGTAGATCTGGAAGTGGGGCATGGAGGCGCGCGCCGCGCCGCCGCCGCCCGACGCGCGGATCGACGACGGCGTGATCTCGCAGCGCACCGGCTTCGACGGCGGGGGCTCCTGCTGAAATAATAATAAAGTATTTTATTTCTGATGTATTTTTGTAAAAGAATAATGATATTTTTTTTAATAAAAAATGTCTTTGTATAATTTTAAAAAAAAATTTGAGAATAAATAAATACATGAATAATAATAATCGGTAAACAAACACACACTTTGTATATCCCCAAAATAAGCAAGTTAAGTTTGTGTTATGGGTAATATACAACGGACCACTCTGGGGCCGATCCCAGACACCCAGACCATGGTAAATAACGGAGAAAATACGTTTTCGAAATTTACTATACCAGGAATCAAACTCAGAGCCTCTATGTTGCAGTGAGGTAGCCTGGCAAAGGCTTAACCCGCTCAACCACAGAGGCCGGCCAGTCACCGATTACAATTACACAATTAAAATGAAATGTTTCTCAAACAGGTCTTAGTATGACACTGGTAGATTAGAGTTATTACATATTAAAATCAGTGCAAATTTCTGTTATGGAGGCTGGTGCTATCACCTGATCCAAATACCATGCCTATCTGTTGTTTGCAGCAGGCATTATCTTTATATACTCCACCAACCTGAGTTGCTTTTTATACAGATTCAACTCCAAATATCTCATTTTTTGTTTGTATAGGCACGCCCATGGTCTCCTCACCTCATGTTGAGTGATTATGTGGTCAAGGATAATCAGTTCGTTAACTTACTTAAAGTTAATTGTTAGTTTGCTTATAATTATACAAATTCTACCAATGTGTGATTATAATCATAGTCCACATTACTTGCTTAGTACCATAAAGCTAAGATAATAGATCATCAAACTCGTAATGACTTTGTTTTTGCAATAAAATGTGGATATGATTATAGCAATCTGGTTTTAAGAGCAAACACAATTAATAAAAAAATCTCAAAAATACTAGTCCTAATATGCATAATCTCTATTAGTCTTTGTACTGAATAACTTCTTTTTCAGGCAATTTCAGTCCACTGTTGGACCTAGGCTACTAAATAACAAAACATTTTAAGTTAGTTATTTATTAAAACTAGCGGTCGCCCAGTGGTTGAAATCAGACCATAATTAGTATAAATGTTGTCAAACACTATACTTCTATAATAACAGATTTCGCCAAGGCTACACTGTTGATATGACTTGAACAGTAAACAAAAGAGTATATATGCATGTGTGTGTCAAATACATGGCAGTGTGTGTAATGTTTTTTTTATTGATTTAATGTATTTTATGCATAATTTAAAAAAAATGTATTCTATACTCCTCTACACAAACTACAAGTGTGCGCAATTACACACTCCTCTGTCCTTGTGCAATTTTCATAAAAAGGTACAAAGTGTTTGCTTCACACAAAAATATATGATTCATTAATATAAAATTCTTACATTGTATTTTAATCATTTAATTAAAGTACCTGTTGATATTGAACAAAAAATTGGCAGGTGACATTCAGAGGTTTGTTCAAGAATGATCTCTTCATACTGCATTTGAGTATGTACATAATATTAACAAATACTCCATGGTAGGTCTCCAGAAGGCCAGGGTATCCTGGAGACACCGCCTGCCGGGCTCTCAAAGGCATTTCAAAGGGTATCTCAGTTATTCCAGTTGGAATTTTCCCAGGAGGCACTAGTTCGATGCAGGTGTTTATTAAGTTTAATGGCTGAGGACAGATTTAAATACAGATTGATTAAAATATTAAAAATTAGACTTCCAAAAATAAACACTTGTCATTTCCATGCAATGAGGTCTTCCATAGAGCTAATGAAGATTTGCCATTTTTGTTATTTAGTTATGGATTCCTATAAAGATCAAAAACTCTGCATATTTCAAAAACTACTCAATGTAATTTGTTGAGTTTTTTTACAATATAATTCAAATAGTTAGAGCAGGTTTACACTATTAAGCCTTAGAAAGTCAATAATTCAATTTAAACCTATTGAATTGAATAAAAAAAAAGTAATTTGAAAATGTACCACAGTATAGTCTTATTTAAAAATAGTGTCATAACATTTCTTAGAGGCTGGCACAGTCCCTGATGTAGGCAAAGTATAAGCAGTCATCAGCAATCTTCAGCAGGTGGGCCTTGAAACTTATACAAACAAGTAATATTTTTAGAATACCATAATCTGTCAAATTCATATTTGTGTTCTCACCTTTATGTTACTGGAGAATGCATCAAGTATACCCACATTCTTAGTATTAAGATGCAAGTTGACACATCCTTCCATTGTGAGTGTGAGGCCTTCATGACGTACATCACTGTTGCTGTCAATCACTACCACACCAGCTATTGTTTCCTGGTAATAGGTAAAATACTCAAGCTGTTATTAACCTATGATTGGATGGACAAAACGTAGTGATTTTTGGGGTGAGCATTATGGACTAGAATCTCTTTGCTTTAGCTCAAATTGTCTTTTTACATTTTAATGTAGGTATGAATACATTTACAAAATTTTGAACTCTGAATAAATGACAATCCGTTATTGTAAATTATCATAATAAGAAAACAAAATAACGTAACCAAACGGTTCAACGATATCTGAATCTGTAACTGAATTGATGTGCATCCTTCTTATTTATATTGAAACTTGTGGAATAATTTTGATTAGAAGCAGAAACCTGAGATAAATACCGAATCTTCAACGGAAAGTTGTATTTATCTCTCCAATACTTACACCTTCATGGTACACTTTACTGGCTCGTTTAAGTTGAATTGTTAAATTTACTGACATTATAAAGCAAAGTTCCAAGAGAAGGGCAATATAAGAAGTTCTTAAGTATTTAAGTTAAAATAACTATTATATAACACAAATAATAACATGAAAATATAAAATTTAGCAAAAGCCTTCCACCCCTTCCACTTCCATTCATTATTTACGTTTGTTTCAGTGTCATAACAGTTAGTACAATTATTTTTTCTTAGAGATTTTTTGCGTTCTATTAGTAGGTATGTATTGCAGTAGATGTCACTGTTCTAAATTGAACACCAAATGGAAGAAAATAATATGTTTCGTTATACGCAGTTGTTTTATTACTTGTTTAAGAAATATTTGATATGTTTTTATGTTTTTGCAAGCCATATCAGCTAATAAATATATTTTAAAGTGTGTAAATTCTATTCCTCACCTATTTCAAATTATAAAGCTCTTTTTAACTTTAATTACTGGATTTTTGATGAATTGTCGATTTACCAAAAACTTATTTCAAAGATGTCAATTATGTCAAAACCAAAATGACATTCCGATCGATACGAGTTAGACTCGTGAATGTATGTACTTTGTTTGTGTTTTGATTATTTTTCGACAACTTTGTTTGATTCCTGGACTCCGAAGACTTCGCTTAGCATGTTTACTAGTGTTCTGTGATCACGTTGGACTTATGCATGTACCCTGAACACCGATTTGCCTAAAGATTTGTTCTCTGATGACTTGGATTATGGCTTCTTCTGAAAGAGGTTGTTGTGTGCCCAGATGCGGTAAAACTTGTAAGTAAATCATCGTAACGGCACCAGATTAGATGTGGATACATATGATGTTATGAAAATGTATGCATTTGAATATTTTAATAAAAGGAAACATAATAAATCACGTTACCGCTAAATTGTTGTTTTATTTACTAACAAATACACATTTTTTGGAAAGGCTTTTGGGAATTGCAGGAGTTAAATTATTAACTCCCGCAATTTCCAAAAGTCTTATATAAAAATCAAAATAATACTGGACCCCTGGACGGTTTTTGCCGTTGAATAGTGCCGTATACCGATAGAGTGCGTTAGTATATACATTACGACTGTTGACTCTATATCAGTATATATAAAGTACTCTGTGGTTTGTTTTTTTGTTGTTGTTGTTGTTTACTTCACTACCACATGAAGCAAAAGAACTAATGCTATACAACCTAGAGTATATCATAATGTCTTTGAGTTAGATCATTCAACCAATTGGTAGAATGGTCTAAGCAGTGTTTATGACTAGGATTTTTCGCCTGCTATTTTATTCCCAATACAAATGTTATTGAAATAGACTTGTTGGTAATAATATAATTAATGAGATCTATTACTATATAGGCTATATACAAGAGTTATTGAACTATGGAAAATATTGTTTTTATAGAAAGCAAATGGGTCACACCGAAATGGTTGTGGAATTTTTATTTGAGTATTTTAAAACTTTTCCGGTAGGAGTAGAAGTAATTTCTTAATCGCCAATTTATTTAAAAGCATTGCTGTCATCTATTTAATCTATAATTGTATTACGGAAAAAACGTATCTCTGGCTATAAGAAGTTCCTCATAAATATTGGCTGTACATACTTTTTTAAATATGGGCAGATATATTCTATTGTAAATACAATACAATATTAAGGAACAAATTATAAAGAATATCAATATAAAAGTAACATTTTTAAAAGTTTTTGTTATTATGTAGCTGGTAACATTGAATCTTAATTGTCAAGTTTTGTTCATAAACTTCAAAATCAATTAGTTTAATATAAACGTCCACTGGTGGTGGTTTGTTCGTTTGTCTCGTATATAAATAAATTACGATTTTTATTTATTTTGTCCAGTTGAAAATATTTTAATCGTGTCCAAATAAATATAATAATAGTGTGCTTGTTTGAGAAAATTATTGTGTTAGAGAAATTGATTCGAACAAGTTATGCCGTTTAGGTTTCCCCGAATGGATCGATATCAGTGTTGAGTTTGGTGGAAAATAAACTTGGAAGGGGTTGTTCGAAGATGGAGAAGACGGCCCGGCCGCGGACCGCACTTAACGAGTGCGTCAAGGTGGTGGTCAGGTGCCGGCCGCTTTCGGACAAAGAGAAAAATGAGGGTTACGAAGAGGTAGTTTCATTTTTTACTTGTTTATACTGCAAGCAGCCAGAGCTGCGCGGTCTTGGTGCGTCGACTCGTGACGATGCCAACACGTTTGAAAAATATTTTGATTGTAGTCCCAAATTGAAATAATTGATCATAACTCATAAAAATGGATTTAGTATACGCGCGGATTCCGTATGGTTAACTCAACATGCGGGTAAAATTGAATACCTAATTAAATTTAAAAAAGTAATTCTGAAATGCATGAATAAAGTTGTAATGTTTCTTCCTTGTAAGAATGAAAAAGTATCCAATATAAATATATATTACATAGTAGTTCCTTAATCAACAATTCAGTTTAACACAATAGGGACAAGCATTATTAATAAATTAAGGTAACAATGAAAGACAGAATCAATTTGTATTTACAAATTATGTGATTTCCTGTCACTATACCATTATAGTAGGTACAGCTGGGTTCTGACTATGTTTTAGCACCTGATGCAAAATTTATTAATAGAATAGAAATACATACAATATTCCTTCTTTATCTTGTATCAGGAATTATTTATGTTGAACTTGACTTTGATTTCAGTCTATTGTCTAGTCTTAATTGCCCTTTGATAAGCAAAGGGCCCACCCCACTTTGAAGGTTCTTCTTGGGCAAGTGGAGTGAATGAACCTCCCTCGCTTTCTTCTTATCTGATGTTTTGTGTACAAATTAAACAGCACCAAAGTGGGTTGTGCAAATAATTCTTATACAATCCTCATTATGATTTCGTTCATTGTAGTAATTCTTAAGTAAATGTTTACTCTCACTTTTGAAATAACTGCAAATATATTTCTAGAAATTGTAAAACATGTTTGTATTTTTATTTATTATTCATGATAACATAATTTGGTAAACAATTACTACTGTTCTTAGTCTGGCTATACTGACTTTGTGCTTTACACCAGTTAATAGCAAAAATATTTCAATGTATAATAAATGTTACTTTAAACTATTTGAATAAAATAATTATTATTCTAATTTTATGAATTATTTTAAATGCTACTTAAGTTAATCATACTTTTTGCTCTCTCAGTATGGCAGTTGAAATTTAAATATATTTAAATATTGAGCCTCTTCAAGTCTCACAATCTACTGGGATGGAGGTGACATACCCTAAAATTGTCATAGCATTATCTTACTCCTGGACTAGTCTGTTCTAATAGCTAATATTTCATAGCTTTGAACAGGCTCACTACTATTGATATAATGAATTAAACTATAAAAATATTGTGAGTTACTAAGACATCATACTCAAACAGCTGTTACAATACAGAGAGAGTGTTAGTCATTCAACAAGCAGTCCTGAATGCAAGTTCATTGCACAAGTCTTAATTTAGTCTAAAATTATATATTCTAATATATTTGTAAATAGCCCGCATATGATTAGCCAGTGCAAATGTTAGTTGCATTATTTCCCTGAACATGTGGTGCAAGATGACACAGTCGGTTGCTCTGAGCCAAACTGATTTAACATTTTACAATTATTTTTTGTGAATATTATTTTAATTTTATTTATTATATTATTAAAAATATACAACAGTATTGAAAATAAAAACACATTTAACATTGTATAGGTGTTCCGTATTATAATAAATTAGATCTTCTAATATGTATCTAGGTTTAGTGTAACTTTAGACAATAATGTTTGCATTATAAATTAATACACTTAATTTAATTACTGCTTATTGAAAAGTGAAAAACTAAAAAGTTTTTAAGCTAAAGAAACCTTTGCTTGTCAATATCCCCCAATATAATGGACTTCAGTATCATATCTATTTATATGTATATTTATACTAAACTATATATATAGTCTATTAAATGAAATTATATTGTTACAAGTCAGGTCCCAACAAATCAATATCCACATGCATATCTGAAACAAAACACATTTTATTACCTGCCGGCGTTTAAACTAATTGTAACTCTTTTATGATTGTCTTCTTTTGTTAACTTTGTGTTTAAAGTTTGTGATTAAAAAACAGTGCATTGTTTTATTGTACACTATTATGGCAGTTTGCGGCCGAGTCATTAACCAGGTGTATCGGATTAAGCCGACTTAGATACGGAGACATTGCATTTGTGCAGCATAAAACGATGACCTGTTGGGTGGGGGAGGTAGTCGAGCGGAAACCACGACCGAAGCGAGTCGTGTGTACTACAATCAGGAATGTAATAAGTGACAGATTTTGCGCGTTTTATTGAATTACGTTTAATTTAATTACCTTCTGCATTACGTTTGGACTTGTTGTGCTCGATTATATTTGTACCTGTGTTATATGTGTTTGTATAGCTCTAATAAACCCTATAGGAATTTTAACGGCATTTTAATTCGAGTCTCGCAACTCGTAACAATATAAATTTCGGGTTTTTTTTGCTGAGTCCACTAGACCACAGGAGAGTCCTTACAATGATGATACTCAAAACTTTACGGTCTTTATACAGTTTATACAAAATATAAAACTATTTGTTTGGAGACTGGTGTTGTTGTGTAGTGGAGTAACAATGGACAGATTAGAAAACATTGAGCTGTTTTCTGAATCATCTATTCTTGTTTTTCTTTGTTTACATTATGTCAATGCCACACCTAGGAATAAAAGGTAAGGAATTTAGTTTATTGAAAACATAATGAAGATTAGACAGACAGAAGATTTCCAACGCAATATCGAATATGAATAATTATCATTTTCTGTTCAGTAAAACAAGATTATAAAACATAAGAACTAATGTTTTCCTTGCTTCTCTTTCAAACAATTTTACTGTTGTTGTCTTTGTGTTCTGTATTCTGCGGGAATTGTCACATTTTCCATGATAAAACATATTATACTACTTTCATCTCCAGTCTTACACCTGACAAAAATAAAAATAATAATTAATTTAACACATGTACTAGAAGTACATAAAGAATATTTATTTTATATATTAGTACAAAAAGAATATTTATTTCTACGAAGCTAGGAAATACAATAGAAGTAATTATTCTTATACTATTTGTATAATTATTTTATTGAAACAATAATTATGTATAAAGTGAAATACATGTAGTGACCACATTTTATCACCCAGTAAGAAAGCCATTGCATCCGGTAAATAATGAATTTTAAAATATACAAACAAACTCACGATCTGATTTATATATGATTGAATATTAAAGTTGTTCAGCAAGTTTAGATATGCCCAAGGATTTTCTAAGAAAGTAAGGAACTAGAATAACTTGAATACGAGGAGAACAATGCGCACTTGAAGGAGCGGGCCGCGGCGCCTCCGGGGCGGGTGGCGCAACCACCCGCGCTCTCGGCCCCGACCAATCCGACCACTCAAACGACACTGTGACATACAGCACTACATGCTCCCCTGACTAATGAGAGATAAGTACCTGCAATTTCGTGCCCGTAAAGTTCTTCTACAAGCGGGCGGTTTCCACAACTCACATTACTCCATCCATACCAGTTCCTCCAGGAAGTCCACCCTCTTCTTAACGTTGCCGAAGACTTCTCGGAGGCTACCTTAGATCGTCTGAAAGAGATCGCCCTTTGACCATAATTAGATATAGTTTTGGTCAAGGTTCATTTTCCTATTGGTTTACAATAAAGCGTTATCTATCTATCTAGGCCGTCCAGAGTGCTTCAGATACTTCGCCCTGTATTGGGCCACCTCTGCGCATTCAAGCAGAACATGAACGGACGTTCCTTCTGCCTCCAGACAAGCTCTGGCGCGTGGAGGAGAGTGAGAATGTGGAGATTTATTACAAAAATATGTATTCAACCCCTTTGGGACTGGAATTGCCTATTAAAAAAAAATATGATTTGTATGTGTAGTGTTCAATTTTCATGGATTTTCAAGTTTTAGATTAATCTTCAAGCAAAAATTCAACCAAATTGTAGTAGACCTATGATTGACGTTGAACGAGGAGTTCCCATAGCAGCTCAAAAGTATATATTTTTACTAGAGTTGAGATTTTTAACACAAACACAATTCTTCGTTAAAACAGCAATTAGTTTCCCGCCAAAAACTCATTTGTGTAATTTCTATTTAGATACTTAGTCTATTTCAAATGGTATGGCTGACACATCCATAAAACTTAAATTGTAGCCTTGTAAAATTTCTTACGAAATGAATATTAATTTTAATTATATAAAAAATATTTAATTACAATTTTTTAGTACTTAAAATCACGATCTTTGTTTCTCTATTTAATTTGTCCTATACCGTATTATTTAAAATAGTCTGTAAATACATGAATCTAAAAATTTCTGTCTTCAAAAATCTAATCAATCAATCTAATAAATAATCAAAAATCTGTTTCATCCGTGCAGGAACGAAGAAAGAGTATATAAAAATATATTTCCTGCGGCCGGGCAGCCTGTCGTAAGAAGTGACAAAACCAACACCATCCACAGCCAGGTGGTAGGGTATTTGACCGACTGGATGGCTACCACCCCTGGTCTAGCGTTTGCTGCCATAACAACTTTGAGCTGTGTTCCGGAAATAGTGACCAGGTTCCAGTCTCTCTTAAGAGAGCAGCGGCGCTTTTGTAGCACTTTTGGCGTTGCAAATGTCCATAGGCGATGATAACCGCTTTCCATTAAGTGGACCGTCTGCCTGTCTGCTGAACTCATGCAATAAAATGAACTAAAAAAATCTAAAATGCATCCCTTTTGGGGTATCATTGGGGTCTAACTGCATATCCCTTTGAAATCACTTTTATTGTAACCGCACGAGTAACTGGTGTTAAAATTGCTGTTTTGTATCCACTAAATATAAATTTAAAATTATTATAATAATTTGCAGTCAACTGGTGAAATTTCGTTTCAAGTTAAAAGTCGGGTGCGTTTTTAATTTTTTTGTCTCTAACATTAAGTGATGAATAATTTATTTTGCATGCAGTATCTAATTACCGCAACAAACAATTATAATCTACGCTAAATTATTTATAATACTCGATTTATGTAACCTTGTTTTAGTTTACGGTCCAAGCGATAATTGAGATTTTTTTATTTTAAGGAAAATAGAAGGAACGTACGCTAGTATATATTGTTATTTCTTAAAACTAACAGTTAAATAAAATTATAATAATATGAAAGGAGGAACTGAATATAAAAAAAATTAAATCACCCGGCATTTTCAAGCAATAAAGTAATTTTAGGTGTATAATATTAGCCCATAATACCAGTCACGCTTAAGTTGATAGGCGGGTTTTCACACTTTGGTTATCCCGAGGTTGGCTGGTTTCATCATGGATTTTTTATTGTCTGCTTTCCATTTATTTGACATTACAAATAAAAGTAGAATACAGATAGAACATAACGTACATAACTGATAACTGGACAGAGAAGTAGGCCCGTGGTGCGTGTATTTGTCGAATCAAACAAATTCAATGTAAAACAAAACGCACTCAAATTCATTGAATGATTCAATTTCATCCATTCATTCATTTATGATATGTTGATGCATCCAAAGATAGAAATGAATCGTCTAATATCCGCTTTTGCCAATAATCTATTACTATACATCCACTTTATACATAAACGTAGAAGATTTTATTGTTGGTATATAATAAATTATATATTCACGTTTCGGGAATATTTTGATTTAGATAAAATGATGTATCCCGCGTCAGGAACTCTTGCATTCGCTGCAGCCTTCATATCCTTGCAGACGAACTGCAAGAGAGTCGCTTACTCTGATATGGCCACGGTTTACTGAGACCGGCTAATTATGTGGAGAACAAATTAATGTCTAGCCATGCCGCCTCCGCCAGGTTCCGGTGAAGTGAAAGACCCAAGAAACGCTGTCTTGACGTTGTGTAGGATGACATGAGAGACCAATGGACTCAAAACGGGGGAGGCTGAAGACCGCCCTATGTATAGTAGAAAAAGTAGGAAAGCGGACCGGAGTGAACGCTACGAACGATGACCGGGATGATATTAGTCCAGCACGATTGGGTCGGCCTATTGTAAGAGATAAAGCAACCCAAAGCCATGTGGTGGTGCATGCCCGAGCGAACCCACAGCCCGTACGAACGACGCTAGAGGATCGGGCAGGGGTTTTAGTGTCTATCCCGAACTGCGGCGTAGTAATAGCACTTCGTACGTGTGGGGGTAGTCCCACCCGACTTGGCGACTTCCACGCGGGCAGCGAAATTTCCCCATCGCGCGGCTTATGGTCCTCAAACGGATTACCCTATATAAAAAAAGGTGGTAGGGCATATGCTCGTTCGGAAAGTTGTCATCCCTATTTAAGAGTATGCCATCGTAATAATCTTGATTGTGTATCGGCATCAGTATCCAGGTTCCAGATACCCCCTTCGAGGCTAGCACCATCTTCGTTACACCTTTGATCGCGTTCCACCAGGTGGGCCGTCAGTCTGTCTGAGTACTCGAGCAATAAGAAATTACTACTCGCATCTCTGCATATTCGCCTGAACAGCACTCCCCGCTTTAAGGAATTGTTTGATCTCTTGCAAACGCCTCGTTCTTACAACCGCACCGCTCGTCATCAAGGGGATGTTCACCCATATTTTCTGAAGCTCTCACACTCAACTATAGAACCTTTGGTTCTCCAGGACGTTTGTTTTGCGTACGCGGGTACTGCGCTACACCATGGGGTTAGCGTTATTGAATTTCTTAGAAGCCGGAAACGCGTTGGCAACACTCCTGGTGTTGCAAGCGTCCATAGGCGACGATAACCACCTTCCGTCGTGTAGGCCGTCTGCTTATTTGCCTGCTTGATTGAGGCAATAAAAAAAGTGTTGTCCTCGAGATGGTTTGAGCGTCTGAATTGTAATGTCGAATAGGCGAGCGATCCGCCATTTCGGCTACGGAAGATTAAATGCAAAAAAACGTTGCAAAAAACACCCAAGTACTTGCAAATTGAACATTGATAGGTTTTTTCTGTCTCATCTTTCCCCTTTGTTGTGATCGGGTGTCGGATTTTTTGTCGAAGAGAAACTCGCTCGAAACGGTTTCGACGCTGCAACGCGTTGACGATGGAAGGTATTTTATATCGAAGATTTGAAATCGACCTTGGAGTCCATCTGATTAGCGATCTATCTGGTTGTTAGGCAATGTTAATTTTTCTCTAAGCCGTTGTTGCGAAAAGTAAAGCTGCGGGTAGCGCGTGCTGTTAATAATTTTCCTATGTCATAACGTAGCCTCAGGGTTGAGCATACTAAGCCTATGCTGGTCTACCTCACTACAAAGCAGAGGCTCTGGGTTCGATTGCTGGCATGGGAAATTTCGTAAAGGAACTTTCCGTTATTTACTGGTCTGGGCGTCTGGGATCGACCTTAGAATGGCTAATTGTATATTACCCATAACACAAGCGTAATTTTCTTAAATAAACTCGGGGATATACAATGTGTGTGTTTGTCTGCCGATACTATATTTATGGCCGGTTCCTATTATTTATTATAATAATAACGACCGTTCGTCGTTAAGGTATAACGATAATATGTCAAATCGTAACATAAAGGACCGGCATTCGTGAATCAACTACAAATTCTAATTTTACAGGAGAGCGTGTCAAAGATAAATTGTTATGAATAACTTTTATAATTTTAGTTCTTACTAAAACTATCTTTAAATGTTATGTTTTTTTTAAGTTTCTGTTTTTATAATATGTGAGTCATAATATATTTAAAAAGAAGACTGAATTTATTAAATTTAATTCTGTAAATTATACTGAAAACTATGAAGACGTTTGAATTATACAAGGTTACTCGTGTTTTTGGTCATTTTTTTACGCTGTACTCTGGTGTAATTTCTGCTTGCCTAAAGTCATCTCACCCGAATAAAATGAAATTGAACATTTTTAAATATAATATCTAAATATTATTAACTCTAGAATGTTTATTCCGCATACAACAATGATCTGTAGAGAACTTCTCTCCGAGGTTTTCCCTCTGCGCTACGACATGGGGTCATTTAAGGGCGTTATAAAATTTCTTAGAGGCCGGCACCGCGTTGTCGACGCCCCTGGTGTTGCTAAAGTCTATAGGCGATGGAAACCACCTTCTTGGGCCGTCCGCCTGTTTGTTTGTTTCAAGCTCTAAACAGAACTAATACAGTAAATGAAAACTTAACTTAGTTATATTGTATTCTACTCCCTTATAGTCTCTTCACACTATACCGAGCCTAGGTCACCGTCTTCTGTGGGTAAGGTGCCCTAGAAGGATGGCTACGTTCGGGATTCGCCATCCTGATCCGTTGCCCGAGGTAGGCACTAGCCCTCTGTTGACCTGAAGAGTCAATGAGTCGTTTTGATGAATTTTGGTAGAGACTCATGGCCTCAGGACCCCACGGTCGAAGCGTCTCGACAGCAAACGGCACAAACAAATAATTCTCACTGAGGATTGCATCGCTTAAGTAATTCAGCTGTTTCCGCCGCCGAACCGCCGCTGTCCAGCCATTTCAGACATTACCTGGAACATCCAGACAGACAGTAAATTATTCTAAAAATTGCATTTTCGGAATCTGGTCTGAATTATCCCCCTGATTATTTTTCACATTTTTATTTTGACATTACAAACGGACACTTCAATGTTATTTATCTGTATAAATAAATAATAAGTCGTTGACTGAAAGTTTAAATTGATTTTATGTATAAAAACAAGAATGGACTGCTGGAGCCAACTGTAATTGATATATTTTGACCAGGTTCCAGGCTCTCTAAAGAGAGCAGCAGCGCATTCGTAGCACCTTTGGTGTTGCAAATGTCCATAGGCGATGGTAACCGCTGTCCATCAAGTGGGCCGTCTGCCTGTCTGCTGATCTCCTGCAATAAATAAAAAAAATGCGGTGTGTTACGAATTACGTTTTTTACAGGACGATTGTCTTTCCTTATTATTTTTCTTCCATCTTCTTATTTGGCTACATCATGAGCACTTCGAGGATCCAAGGTTTAAGACGTGCCGGAAGTTGTATGTGTTTGCGATGAACCTTGCTATCTTGTCATCTTTATCTATGACAGTTCTGTACCCTATATCGATACTAGCAAAGGGCGTTCAGTAAAAAGCGAAAATATCTTGTAATTAAATAATATATATGATAAATTATATTGATTGAATTACATCAAACGTAAATTGTTTGAAAAAACATTTAGTGTGTATTAATTAAATTACTTTTTTAACACATTTGCTCAAAAAATGCATTTAGGAAGCCTGTATACATTCTTCATTTAAAAAAATTCACGCACCACACAATGTAACGTGCGATAAAATAGGTATTCACATCTAATAACTACTTCGGAGAAAAATAATCCAGCAGAGTTTCTCATAACGAGAATAATTAAGCTGAATAAACGAACCTCCTTAGAAGCGCTTTTGATTAATACATTTGTCTCAATTTTATGCTATAGAAAAAATGGAACGAAACATATAGTTGTAAATTTCACCACGCGCACGTGGCGCCGTTTATAAATGCGCGCCAATTTTATATTAAAACGTCAAAGATTGTTGCCACTTTCGGACTGATATTTATTTATGTTTGTTTCATTACCTATTGTACTGTTTTCTCGCAAACGTGTTGAAAAGCGTTGTATGATCCACTCACCACTCAGTTGGTTTTTACAAACTCGTGACTATGGTAAGCCCTCTTCTTTGTCTCGGGCTTACATTAGTGTTCCTTAATTTTTTCAATAAATTCATTTCTCTGAAATGTTCTCTAAATAGTTTTTATTATTTTTATTGAACCTCCCTCGTGCAGAGGTTTTTAACCAACTTAAAAAAGGAGGAGGATCTCTAATCGTCGTGTAAATATTTTTTTTTATTTAACGAAAAAGATAAAGCGCAATATAGAACATCAATCATTGTTACAAAAATGGGGAGGTACAAATCTTTTAAGTAACATAATCAATTCAATACACATAATATAATCACATATTCAATTATGTTATAATTATCAACAAGTACATATTTGGCAATTTACGCTAACTTGAAAATTATCCAGGTATTAAATGTATAAAAAATAGCAAAAGCATATCAATAACTTTCTGAATACATTTAGATTCATTGTTTTGGGCAGGCATTTAAATTAGTTGCTTATCTTGTTGATATTTAAGAGATTTACTGTGTTCATGGTTATTGCCCATTTTATCGTTAATTACCGTACCTTTGATCGAATGTGTTAAACAATTAAACACAACACTCAGTCATTAACGGAACTGAGTCAGCGATTGCTAATGACGTTCTGAGGTTGATTTATCATCCAGCGCGATTAGATGTTGTTTAAGTTGTAACTCGGCTGCAAATTGAATTTTCGAGACTAACAATAAGTATATTAATATGATGTGATTTAAAATTATTGAAAGTAATTTGAATATTTCTAGAAAATAAAATTTTAGTCATTCCATATATTTTCTTTTTTCCGTATCTGTATTTGTAATTGCTATAAATTTATTTTACTGAAAACTTTGTACTTTATTGAAAACTTCTTTCTTTATTCTTTATTGTACACGAAATGGTTACAAATAAAACTACAAAATAGTGGTGATGTACAAAGGCGAGCTTAACCCTAAAAAGAGTTTTCTTCCACCAAACCTATGGGTCTTCTTTATTTATTACTTGTAAATTATTTCCACATAATATTGAAATGTTAAGTAAAACTTTTATTATAGTGCACTGATTTAGGAATCCTATACACAGTGTAGGCGTCACGCTGATTAAATATTCCGACTCTCTTTCTCTTATTAGAAAAAAATACTTGAAGCAATAGCTACGTACTTACATTGCTAACATGTATCTTGAAAGTCAAAACTTATTTTGAGAATTTGTACTCCGCATTTTCAGGAAACAAGGTGCAACTCAGCTTATTGCTGTGCCAGCATAGTATTCGACATAACGCTGATTTTCAGTGCAAACCTTTCTTTTGGCGTAAAACTAAAACCACCCGAATATTTTAATGTTAATTTAAAAACTTTTTAATTTGTATATTAGAATATATACCTATATAGATTAATTACCGATTATAGAGACATTATATATTATACCGTCCTGATTAAAATAAAGTCTCAAAATCAGCGTAGTGTAATCAACCCTTTCACGCCTCAGCACGCCGTTGACATTCCTGCTCACAAAATGATCGTTACATATACAGCTGTGTTTATTCTTTTTAAATCAGTCGATTCGATTCCTGACAAGGGTAATTGATTTTTCAATTATCTAATGATATAGAAAGAAAGAAAGAAAGAAAAGATTTATTTCTAAAAATACGACATTTAACAATACTCTATAATAATAACAATGCATGTGTGCTGCAATTTGCGAAATGAGCATCAGCATCAGTCGCACTCAGTTTTTCTTGTGCCGAAACATGTCCGACACAGCACTGATATTCAGTGCCCACCTCCTTAAAAACATGCTGCCCACGGTAAAAACAAGTAAAATTAAATTATAGTCAACGTATACGTGAAAGGAGTAATAGAGAAGAAAAACATAACAGAAAACAGTGAAAGCATAATTTAAAAAAAAATCGGCCTCGAGACTTTTGAGTGTTGTTCCCTATTCGTAAAGTTCAGGATTTGGCCTTGCAGGTCTACCTATGAAGGATTCATCTGTGTATTGATATATGAAACCTGTCAACTAGCTCTAGGTAGTCTGTTCTTCTATAGGTGTAATATGTTCTGTATACGTGTAGTAAGTAGGTTATAATTGCGACAAAAGAATAATTTTACCAAAATATGTAGTTACAAGTTTCAGCACCGACGCCGATGGTATTGGGATAATATTACAGCATAATCTGTTGATGTACTTTGTTATACTTAAGCCCAGTAAAGTGCTAAAAAGCAGTCAATAATGAGGTAGACGAGTGGCACAACATGTGGGTGGTCGAGTGACGCGTATTACGGCATTGTCGATAAGAACCGAAAGCGGCGGGTGCGCGCGCGCAGCTATCCGTGAAAACCGCGTTCTATTTGATTTCCTTCTAGCACGTACTACGTAGCCGGCAGCCGCACTTGATACGTGCACTATTGTGTTTCAAGGCTCCTTGCTTTCTGCTATATCTATAATTAAACTGAATTATTATTTAGTAGCAAAGTACGCACTTTAATTTTCTAAGTTTTCGCGACTAGTAATAAATAAAATAAACAAACAAAACCGTTAAATCATAGTTTACGTTCAAGGCTTTTTTATTTCATTTTATGCCGGAGCTTAGGGCCATTTCGGTAACCGTGATCACGGAAGACTAAGATGTAAAGGGTCAAAGAGCAATGTTAAAGTTAGTACATATTTATAATTTATAAAACTGGCCAGATTATCGTAATAAAAACCAAAGAAAAAACAGCAATTAAAACTGATACAATGTACTTTTATTTTACCTACTTACTTACGGATGGACAGTTGAAATTCACTATAACTTTTGATAAACATTTTCTAATAGTCGCAAATAAAGTAAAGTAGGTATTGAGTGCTCGTTTGATGGTGATGATTTTCTGAGATGAATGTTTCACTGTTATCATAAGCACACATTATATACGAAGATGCTCACTGTCTTGGTATATTATGTGTCATTCAGTTCTACCTGTGTTGAATAGGAACTGCGCGGTATCTGGAAATATTTTCCAGGATAAAATAACTATTCTACATTTAGACTTTGATATCAAAAATACCGAATTATACAAATATCAAATCTTAATATAATAAATTTCTTCTCAAGACTGAAAAAAATATTTAATGTACAAATATAGTGTTTTATATTTATTCATATAATTATTTATTACTATGAATTTAAAAGCGCAATTCAACAGTCAATTGCCGATTCGAACTGTAGACTGCAAATTACAAGTCGGCTGAGAAAATTTTATCATCTTACAAAATGATACGGGGTGGCTTCTTGAATTTTTGCACAAGTGTGTGTGTGTGTACATAGGTGTGACGTCCTAATTATGTGCAAGTAAAAGCAGTCAAATAGCGTGTTAATTATTATTTAAACTGCAATTAAAATTATTTCTGTTACAATATTGTAAAAGTAAGATGATAAGATGTTATTTTATCGTCTATATTTCATAGCTAGTCCGCACTGTGAAAAAAACGCGTGAATTTTTCCGCGGCCATTCTGCAACACATGGAATCACATGGAGGTGACCGCACAGGCGAATAAAAACTCACGCGAAATAAAATTCTGTACATTGACACAGCGCGAGTATTCTGTGGAGTATGGTGTTGTTGTATGAGCAAGTCCGCACTGCGAAAATGAAAATGAAATGAAATCTCGCGGGGAGACGAGGGCGGCGCTCAGACGTGCATCAGATTTCGTGGAAGGATGACGTGCTCTCGTCTCCCGCAGCTGGCGAATATGACGTAGACGTGGAAAAATTAATGTCCCTAAAACATAGATCTCTCCCGTGAGATAAATTTGATATTGAGTACCACGACAGGGTACTTACAAAACAAGTTTGTTGGAGGAAATTTATCTAAAATTATTAATTTATAGGGAAGAATATTTTTTACATATTTATTCCTATTTTGCGAAACTGTCATACATGATCAATTTGATCACGGAAGGTGTGTCGTGGCCTTCCGCGACTTCTGCATCCATCCACTTTAGCATTGTATATCTGTTTAGTTTTCTTTCCACATGCCCGAACCACCGGAGCATTCCTTTCCTTATCTTCACCCCGACACTCTTTCAGACCAACTCTCTTTCTTACTTCGGTATTACGAACGCGGTCCGCGAGCGTCAAGACGTCAACAAGAGACGATTAATTTAAAGCTAATTGTTTCGCGACGATGTTGTGCGAAAGTGTGGCACCACATGTATCGAGCTGGCATTAGAGCTGTGTAATAAAGATAATGATTCCAGCATGAATATATCACGTCGTAATTATGATGAAAGAATGACTTGATATTGACAAAATGGTGCCAATTCAACTATAATAAAAAAAAATATCCAAAAATTTTGGCTCTATTTTTGTAAGCCTTTATATTTTTTCAAAAAATAGTCCTTTCATAGAACAAGTTGTTAATAGGTGAATCTAATGTCCATGACATATTCTGTATAATAAAGTATAACTCGGTTGAACATTTTAGACGTGCTTCCTGGCCGAGCATTTCCTTAAAATGAGAAAAAAATCGCGTGTAATAATCCGCAGTGCGGCGTAGATGAAATTAATTCCGCGTAATTTATCTGGCGCGAATAAAATTCCCGCAGTGAGAATACCCAGTTCGGACTAGGCGTTACAACATTTGTAAATAATGTTAGGAATTATTGTAAGTAGAGTGTATTGATGTGTTGTTAAGTATTAATCTGTCCGTATAGGAATAGAGAGTTACACAAATTCGTGACGTCGGGTGGCCTGTCGCAAGAGGTGACTAAACATGTGGTGGGGTACTTGCTCTTGTGCATGCTTACCGCCCCTGATCTAGGGTATCTCGTCATAACTTATAATTAATAATATAAATTAATATTTTTGTGCTTACTTACTCGTATATTATTTTATAATTTCGGCACAGCAATTGCTAAGTGCAAACCCCGTATGCTGAAATTGCGGCGTACAAATACTCAAAATATGCTCTGTGTATAATAGTGTATAAGGAATGTAATGTTTCTTTTTTGCATCTAGTTCTAAATATGTATATTTTCTTTCTTTTATTCGAATACCCAAAGACGACGTTGACCACTTTGCCCGCCAGATGGGCCCGTCGGTATGCTTATATGCTCCAGCACGCCGCCCACTGGTTATTGAAATCCTTAAATGGTCAGCTTAATAGCTTCCAAGAATTCGCATGAAATACCAACAGAGGAAATATGGTTTTATGACGCCTTACGGCGGCGTGAACATGGAAATTAGCGCGAACAATGGATAATTCAAATTTAAAAGTGTAATAAGACACCTGCAAAGGAATAGTACAGGCTTGCAACAATATTAAATGAATATCTGCTAAACCTATAGAGAGATGAGCGACGCGCAATTGCGGGAGAAAGCTGAGCGTACAAATATTATGAAAACGGCGCACCGGCAGACGTTTCAAATTTAATTAGCTCCTCTGGCTCGTTGTCAAATTATTCATTCGACTGATCTGAAGAAATTATACACATTGATATTTTTAAAGTGAGCTCAACTGCTTGAATAAATCTCTCTTTTGCCTTTGATATAGAATCTTTCTACAAGCACAGTATGTTTCAGTAGTCTCCCCACGCGCCGTTAACACACATCTAATCACATTACATTATTATGTACATTATATATATATACATAGGTATTAGTGCCAGAAAAGCCTCGTTCGCGGTGCCATGACAACGTGTTCGTTATTATAGTATAGTGAATTGCACCGGCGGTATCAAAACGCAACCACAGCGGTACTGATATATATTATTGACAATATTATTATAAATACCATAGAACAATATGCAATATTATGTATTTATAAATGTTTCTCAATAAATCTATCTTACTTTTGTTACATATACTTTTATAATTTATTATTTATTTATCCATATTGTGTATTAAACTGATGGTTACTAAATATCTTTGCTCCTCGCAAGTCTAAAACATGCTGCTGATTCTATATATAGTATGATATATCTTATCTTTGTATAATATATAAAGTATATTATTATTTAGTTTTGACTTTTTAAATTTTCACTTTTCGTGTTAGGGGTTATTAAATTTTTAATTTAATATTTATTTACAACATAATTTAAATTTTTAGTTAACAATAACGTCTTTTTATTCAAAAATATTTTAGGTATATTTTTTAATATGTTACTAAATCCATTTTTAGTTGTTTTTTCTGTAACTACCCGCATTAACTACGATTTATAAGGAAATAATGGAAGAAAAATAGTGAAAACTACACGACTCCTTAATACCACAAAACAAATAGTGGAACTACAGTCAATACGAGTCAAAGTCTTGCCATTAAATAATAAATCGTTTCCAAATACATAAAAAGTGTTTGGCGTAAGAAACGTTTAAACTGATTCTAATTTTCTATGAATAAGACCGTTTATGTGTTACTGTCAATACTTAAATTATCGTTTCCATCGTGTCCACTTCCACGGCAGCAAGGAGAGAAGTGGAGAGCGCGAATTTCCTCCTGGGTGCCTTAGAAGTGGACATAATGAAAACGAGTTTATGTATTGCCACTTTGTCAGTAAAACATAAATACACCAGTTATGGACACATCATAAGCGATAAAATGTAGGTATTTGGCTTTTTTATTGTTAAATACGGCTAATATAATTTAGAACCGTAGATCGTTAGGCCCACATATGCGATAATGGCAAAATTATGAATATAATTAAAATCTGAGATCTATGAGTAATGTCTCAGTTCAACAATCTTGTTGTGGTAATCTTATCTTATGCTAATATATAAAGCTGAAAAGTTCGTTCGTTTGTTTGCTTGAACGCGCTACTCTCAGGAACTGCTGTTCTCATTTGAAAAATTCTTTTAGTCTAAGATAGCCTATTTATCGAGGAAGGCTATAGGCCATGTATCATCACTCTAAGACCAATAGGAGCAGAGCACCAATGACGAATGTTTCAGGTGCTTACTTTTTTAACTATTCCACGCGGACGAAACGCGGCCAGAAGAAGTTAGTATATTTTAAAATAATTTTTAAATTAACTCCTGTAAACTTATATATCGTCGGCTTCAGTGTAGGACCTTGTAACTAAATTTTTTGCAGATATTATTTTTTTCGTCAAAAATTGACAAGTGTTACTATAATTAGGTATCAATATTGACGAAAAAAATGTACACAATTACACTGACTCCGACGATATGTCGCTTATGATGTTTTTTCATGACAGGCTCGATATGAGAATAACACTTCGATTTTTAAAGTTACTGTTTAGTATTTTTTTACTTTTTATAGAGTGTAGCATGTGATTTGATCTATAGGTGAAGAGAAACAGAAAGGAGAAATGGTACGAGCGGCTATCGAGCAAGATCCCCCTGGAGAATAAGTTTGATGCCCCCTTACAGGTCTGGCACGGGCGGCGGCGGGCCACTAACCGGAGGGGAGGACATGGATACGGGATTCGGGATTATCGCACTAACACGGGACCAAGGTCGTCACTTACACTTTACAAATATACAATCAACAAACAAACTATGTATAAACAGATGGAACTACTTTTGATTATTACCTGGGACAGTTCAAAGTAGAAGTTTGTAGAATCCTCCGTCAATAATGAGCAGATATAGGTCCCGGCACAGATGTTGAGTAGTCGGCGGAATAGTAGGCATCGCTTTCTTTGCGCACTGAGCATAGCCATGTGATGCGATTTATTGACACGTCGATAATAAATGTGTTTTGTCCAATTTAGTCGTAAGAGACAAAATAACTCGTGCTAAAAAATAAACATTTCGCTTATGCGCAGGTCCAAGATTCGTGCCGGGGTTTTTATGTTTTATTTTTGTTGTAAATATTATTTATAGAAAATTGTTCGGGTCGTTAAAATACTAAAAAGTTATTATTATTTCGAATGTAAGGTGACGGCCTTGCCCGATGGTGATAGAGGTGTTAATAATAGGGCGCAGGACGCGGGTGTTGCATTGGGCAAACTGGTATCTGTTTCATTTGCAATCACGCACTCAGAACCGGTCTATTCGATGGTATTAAACAATTGACATAGCACGAGTATGATTTGATGTTTATAAATTGCCAGCTCGTAACTGCTACTTACATGAATGTATTAGTTTATTGTTTGTTTAATGGATCTGGATTAATGGGGTATTAAATTAGCATCATGCAGTGATCCCTGTGAAAAATATTTTGATGCAAAATCAATATTACAGAATAATTTTCGATGTCTGTAAGTAGATAAAGTCGTTTAACCCAAACAGTATAGGTGTACAATAAATATACCTTGAAATCGATCTCAAACCCTGTCTAGACTGCGAGTGAGACGACTGGCCATTAAACGTTAAGTTTATCATTCTCTTCTGAACAACTTTGTTACTTTTACTTCATGTATAGTAAATTTATATCAATTTTACAAAGATTTATAATAATTTATCTAGTTGCTATTCCTCCCCGCTAAATTTATTTAACTGGATCCGGGAAACTATTTCATTTTCCGGAATGAAAAGCATCCTATGTTTATTCTCGGTATTGAGACTATATAGGTACATAACAAAACTGAGCAAAAGGGGCCAGCCATAAACGTCACACGTTGGGGGCTATGTTGACGAATATGACATTGTGTGACAAGGGGCGGGAGGGGTCACAATTTTCGTGACCTCACATTTCTAAATCTAATATATTTTAGATAATTACAGAACTGGTGTAACAATTAAATAAATTCTTGATGTAAAAGTGCAAAATATATGAGATTCCACTCATGAATGTGGCCAGGTGTGACAAGGACGAGGTAGTGGTCAAATATCATGAAATTCGTGTGACGTAATTTTTCGAAAGCCCCAAAACGGTCGTCTAGTTTTTCCTTTATAGCGTAACGCACAGACAACGTTATTTTTGCATTTATAATAAGTAATGGATTCAATATATATTTCAGGTTCTCTAATGTATATAGTTACATTTGCACGATGCAACACTCCCGTTTACCTAGAATAAGTAGGTACTAAATTAACTTAGGCGATAAGCGATTCATTGGTACAGCGGTGGTGGTCAGCTTACTCATTGTAACAAGGAAACAAGTGGCTGCACAAATCCACACAACTGGCGTATTCATAACACGACACGCAAAGGAAACGTAAACATTGATGTTTTATTAATGGTTAATTGTAGGCAAGTCACTAATTGATAAGCAATTGAGATATCGTTTGCTTCCTACGTGAAAGCTATAGGCGAAGTTCCTTCTACTCTGTGTTCTCCTAGTACATGTATTTACATTACATCATGAACTAGGATGTATTGAAAACAATATACAAACACTACTTTGCATCATCACTTTGTTATTAAACCAGTAGTGCTATCAAAATTTTGTTAGCGTTGTTGTGGCGACGTTTTGTTAGAGAATTGCAAAGACATGACAGTGCCAAACAACGTAATCGCTTCTCCATCTCTTGAACTATTTATCATTAATCCCAAGATAACGTCGTATTTATGATTATATAAGTTTCGACCTGGGATATAAAATAGCTCTATTTCGGGTTTAATTTCACATAAATCCGTTCACCAAAAAGTGATTTGCCACATTGATATTTTTTAAATTTATTCACAAACCCGACATCTCCAACAGATTTATTATATCATTATACCTATATAGATAGAAGATTATAGGACTAGAGAACTTAAACAGTATTTAAATCATACAAAACATACATATTATTTCAGGAGCTAAATCCTTAAATCCACGACAAATCCCTCAACTCAGAATTATGTCTAGACAGTCGTACGTCATCCACTTCAGTCCCGTATTGATTAAACACTCCCATACCTTTCCTTGCTTTAGTCAACTTGTACACAAAAAACGCTGTGAAATTTGTTAATAATTTTAATCTCAAAAAAATATGAAGGTTTTAATTATTTTTTCAAAGCTTTCTTTACGGATTTCGATCAGTCTTGCCGTTTTTATCTATAAGTACTGTGTGACTTGTTGTTTTTTTTTGTCAAATAACCCTACTCAGGTAATTGGGAAAGTGCCGAGTCATGTTTCTCTTGTCAGATATAAAAACTAATAGAATGGGTAATTTAAACTAATATTTAGACGCTGTTGAAACAGGGAAACCATGCTTCAGCTTGTTTATATTTGTATTATTTAGATCATAACAATATAATTAGATTCAAATAGCTAATTAGACACTCCATAGAATTAGAAGGACATTGAACGTGGGCGGGGCTAGGAATTTTACGCGCAGCCTACAGTACCGTAAAAATAATATTCGTCATACTGGCACCGCTCATGTTTTGTGTTCGTCACTAAACCTAACACAGATATTAATATAGAAGAAGGATCGAATGTTAATCGTTTGTTGAAAATGCAACAGGTCGTCCAGGTGTGGCCAGACCGCGGCGCGGTGCAGGTGTACAACCCCAAGGGGCAGGACAAGCTGTTCACCTACGACGCCGCCTACGACTGCACAGCCGACACACAGACCATATACGATGAAATGGTAAGTGTTACATCATACCACTGTTGTTTCATGTTATCCTGGTAGCGACATGGAAGAACAATACAGAGGAATAAAAATCGTCCTGTAAAAAAAACCTAACACATCGAATACACTCTGTAATCACGGTTAGCGCCACCAGTCTATTGCTGTTTTTATGTGAAATTTCGTATAAAACTTGTTTTAAACTTAATCATTCATAAATGGAAAGTTCCAAGGGGAAATTGATAAAGAGCTAATTAGGACTTTTAATATAATTATGATTGATTTAAATTTAAAAAAAAGTCATGAATGAACGTTTTAGTGGAGATTTTCTGTGAGAGAAGCAAAAATTTACTGCAGGCGCCAACTGTGATTAGAGCGCGTGTTACGAGTTATGTTTTTCACTGAGTGATTGTTGTTATTCCTTAGTACACTTCTTCCATTATAACAAGCATAGCCCGGCCCGTATCATAATACCTCAGCGCAAATGTCGGCTAATCTACCCATATTTATTATCATCTAGAACGCTGTGTTACCCTGGTAGCGCACGGAACAATTACCATTAATAACAACCAGACCACATTAATAATAAATATCCCATACATATAATATCACTCTACATGGTATCAAATTAATTAGAAGTCATTGCGGAAATTATTTTAGTTATTTGAAATATTTGTTTATAACAGAATTGTAAGTAATTGATATAAGTATCCGCGAAAGGTTATGTTCGTTCCGTCCTTATAAAATAAGTCTTCCTTATTCGTGAGCTCTTTGTTTGTATGTAGCGTGTAATTAATATCTAGGAGATAAGGTTTTCTTTGTGGCAAGCACGTATCTTGCTTATATTTCTATAGCTAAGACAATCTTTAGCACGATATTCATAGCTAATGAATATTCTGAATATGTAATCGTACGTATATCTGGTAATAACAATTCCAGAAGCGCTTAATTACTAGTTATTCCAACTATGCAATTGATACTTTAGTCGCGACCCCTGAGGGGGTCGCAGAGCCTTGCTCAGGGGGTCTCCAGCATAAGAGTAAAGGCAATTTAAGTATTACCTCATACTTAGGTACTTTCTAAGCTCAGCAGCTTTTCGCAGAGTAAGTATATGCCGTAATAATTAACATAGGTAACAAAATAGGGAAATACATAAACGTAGTCATTTAAATTACTAACTTTTGTCTGTCTGTGGCCCAAGGGGGGTCGTCAAAATTTTTCAACCTGTAAAGGGGTCGCGTATTCAAAAATATTGAAAAGCACTGCTTTAGTCTGATTTATATTTGCATTACTTAAGTAGTTAGTTAATTTGCGAAACTAGCGAGTTAAGTCCTTTTCGTAATAAGTGTAGATGTCTTTCCCGATACCTATAACCTGGGTGATTTCAAGTCCCGTGTGAATAGGTACCTTCTAGGTAAACGGGCTCCATCCAAGACCACATCTTCGCTCCATATGGGCGAGATCGTGGTCAAGCGTGAACCTATACTACATTTGAAAAAAAAAACGGTCTGGACACGCAACTCTATCTTAACGAAAACTCGCGAAATAAATGTTTAAAAATTTTGTAGGTTTTCAATACTCATTTCGGCTAACGCCATTTCTGCTTAATATAATACTGATTTTCTACTATTATTCCGGCGCCACGATATCGAGAAGATATTGTGGATTTAGTAGAATACGAATTCAAACATGAATATTTTTTCAAGTTGACTAACTACTTAACTAATGCAAATGTATATCAGGTTTTAAAAGTTGCATATCAAATAAATAATCAGCTTACATATACAAGCTGATTATTTATTTGATATGCAATTTTTATTTTAATACCAGTGGGTCCGACAGACGTTGTCCTTCTACCGATTCTAATTGTGAATCTAAACCATCCCGGGACCCACTTAAACACACGCAAAAATTCATCAAAATCGGTTAAGCCGTTATTGGGTTTTAGCTAGATTTACGAACAGCAATTGATTGTTATATGTAAGGAGATATAAAGTAAATTCTAAATATAAATTTCCTTCATACGATGACTTAGCTCAGTATTGATAACATCATAGCAATAAAAAGATAATGCGTACAGTTCTCGAATATGGAACCATGAAACATTTTCTCGTTAGCTGCGTCCGTTGACGAGTTTGACTGCCCTACGCTGAGGTCAAGGCGTGCGCTGCAAAACAAATTTAGTTGCAAAACCTAAAAATAGATATTCATTATACGCTGCGTATATATTAGTTATTAGATTGTTAAGAACGACGCTACACTTTAATAATAGATTTATACGCCTAGGATTTGTACGAGCGCAACGCATTATGACGTCATCATTTTAACATACCACGTTGTTTCAGAATGTATTTGACAAATGTGGCATCCATCTAATTAGTGGTCTTGATTAAAACCAAATTCTTAATGTAATAACAGCTCAGAACTGTCCCACTGCCGGGCTCGGGCTTCCCGCCTCCCACTATAGAGGGAACGGACAGTATACTCGCCACGCTTGTCCAAGGCGGCTTGGCAGGTTTCACACATCGGTTTTCTCGATGTGCAGGTTGCATCGCGATGTTTTCCTTCACCGTTGTTAGCACGTCGTAATTGTGACAATATGCACGTTAGATCAGAAAACTGCCTTAAGTGGTGCATGCGTTCCGGCCAGGATCGAACCCGCGCCCTTTGAATATGTGACGCGTTCGCTAGCCATTACGCTACCACGATTGGAACTTGAACGAAAATTCCAAATATTCTATCGAATATGAGTTTCGGTTGTTTGTTTAGAAAACGCGTAAGTAGAATAGGGAGTAGATTTGATTTTTTATTTGTATGACCTAAAAATTCTACTGGGACTTATTGCGTAAAAACTTTTGAATTGTTATTCAAACAATTGTTCACAGTAGTGTTTTGACAGTGATCAGAAAATCACCTTAACACAATCAACAGAAGCCATTAGGGTCATTGTGTCATTTCATGATTTACCATAAGTGCCATTTTCGGACCAAAACTGTACCTTAAATATGAGTGTTACTTAAATCATGTAAATACGAAATTATTTTATTTAAAAAAATTTCTATTCCTTCTTCTCAGTCTTGGAATTGAACCAATTACCATCGAATTGATAACAGCTGGATACATTCATGAGACTCCACCATTCCTGTACACCATACTACAATAAATTTTTAAAGTAAAACAGTAGTTCCCTAAGTTTTATTTCCATTTTAATTATCGTATATATTAATAGTTTAAACACTAGGCTAATTAATACGAGTATAGAGTTGGAAATATTCTGAAGTTTTACGTAGATAATTAAAATTGTGTTATCAATTAATTTTGGAAAAGTCAGGAAATTCAGAAGTAAAGTAAATAATTTAAGAGTTATAACATGTAATAATAATTCCTGGCATGGTTTAAGTGGAAATTGTTACTAACACCCCAGTACATAATATCAGTCTATAAAATAAATATATATACATATAAAAAACATAATCAACTAGCACGTGAGAAATTACGGTACGAACGAGCCCAGCAGACGTGATCCTGCCCTAAAAATATAAAATCTAGAACCCGAGTGCAGCGCCACCTACCGGTTCCAATTGTGAATCTAAACCATTCCGGGACCCATTTGAACACCCAAAAAATCAATAAAGTTGGTTCAATCTTTTAGGAAGAGTTCAGTGAACTACACAACCTAGATTCCGTAGTTTAAAAAATCTTGGACGATGGAATAGTATTCGTGGTATTGGTATATGGGTGGAAAAGTTAATACGAAGTTATATAAACACTGGTCCAGAACACAATGGCGAATAAAGAACTATAACTATGTCATACCTGAATGGCAATGGAAACCAGTTGTGATATCTTTATGGATCGCGATCAAGTACCAGCAACTATGTTTAACTCATTTGTCCTTTTTTGCTGACGTCCCATATCCTTATTTAGATGAATTAGCTTCTTTGTAGCCATTGCCAGATATTTAGGTTACTAACTTACTTAGGTATTGTTTACTACAGATCTTGCAGATAGATTTATCGCTGCATCTGTTGGTCAAAAGATATTATAAAGTATTAAATTCTTATTTTAATAAAGTTCTGTTAATACCTAGTCTTTTATATAGTGTATATATCTAGTAGTACTAGTGTATATAATAAGTAATAATGGTTAAGATAATATAATAAAATAATTAGAATGTATGTTAAAAAGAGATGTAAATGAACGCATGAACCTAATAGTGTCCGGTCACTTACTGCTTGTTCTACAGCAATAAACAGCTCTCGACGTGATAATACAAGAAAAGCGGAATGCGGACATGCTATATTTCTTTTTAGACTCATTTACGAGTGTGCGCCGATTTCAGTGAAGCGTTCTTCGTTGTCATAATACTTACAATTATCTGAAAATAATTTAGTGTAGGATTGTACCGTATTTATTTTTAGTCATAAGATTTCGATTCCAAAATGTTGGTCTACCTTTTCATCTGTATCCATACTTTTGGTCACATGACTTTCATCGCTTCTCATTACATACACCCATTGGACCTATCTTAGTGGTCCAGAATTGGAATCTGTACAACACAACAGGTCATGTTACAGATTTATATATGTATCCTGTGAAATTGCATCGTTTACGGTATGTACAGAATGTTCTCAAACGATTACGTGCGCAATGGTCGCGCACTGTCATATTGTTGCCAAAAATATTCGCATGTCCCACCCACGCTACTTCGCCATGTGCTTGCATGAAATTGAATCGAAAGTTGTTTTCGAGTATTTAGGATAAAAATATCCCATACGAGTTATTAAAATGAATCTGGGCTATTTTTGTTTTATCTTGACCCTTGTTCCAGGACTACGAAATTAACAGATTGATAAGAAATCTGCTATTATGTTCATTCAATAACAATTAAGATCGCACAGTGAATTTTATCCCGCAAAATGGGATAGTTTCCTTACGAAACGGATTAAAGTATTAGCAAGCAGTTCCAATTACAAATATTTACTTGTTAAATATGATTTTCACCTCTTGTAAGCATCCTCAGTAATCTGTATGTAGAATAAGAAACGATATAGTGTTGTTTTTTTTTGTAATATTCAATACAATTAATTATTATTGAAACTTTCCGTCAGGCGGGCCTTGTTGTTGCACTCCAGCAATAAAAAAATACCGAGAAGTAAGATCCAAAAATTTTATGTTTAGGTATAACAGGCTTCAGGCTCCCTCCGGGTTTTTAATTTGCGCCACTTATCTTAGTCTGCCTTCCTCACGCGCAACAGATGTTTTTTTTAGAAATCGTGGTAGAATCTAATTTTTAAGAGAAGTAGATGTTAAAGGCCTATAAATAGATGTCGTCCAATAATTTTCCACGTTATTGTGTGTACCGACGTCCGTGACTTTAAGTGGTGTTCGTGTGATTCATGAGGATTATGAACTCCTGACGTGTTTAATCTTTGAGTCTGATGCGGGCGTGGGGGTTTAATTTTGGGTCGTTTCTCTGCTTACAACGTTTGGCCTTATTATGTAAATTTGGTTTTTTATTCATATGCACTTCCGAATCGTGATTCATTCCATCTTGTTTAATAACGCTTAATGATAACATTCTGGAGTTCCTTCTTTCGCTGTGGTAAAGTTGCGGAAAAAAGTCATAACCAACGCCGCGACTCCATCTGACGCAGTTTCGCCTATAACGGACGGTGTACTTCTCCTTGGGCCAGAGATACAGTGAGATTCAAATATAATGGTCCGAGGTCATACTCAGGCAAGAGGAGCAGTCGCAACACATCTATGCTCCCATGTTCAAGGTATCCAGGTAGAACAATATATTCCCCCAAAAATATATTATGGGATCGAACAATTTTAGGCTAGCTATAAATAATTTTTTTCACGGTTTGAATGTCATGTAAGTGCTGGCATAAGTAAATCAATCAAATAAGTACAATTTCCAAAACTCAATCTGGAGATTCTGCTCCTATCTCAGCACAGTCTTAGTGCGGCTGATGTTGCTCCCGAGAGCCAAGCTGTCTTAAAAGTCGGTGATATTGAACATGATTTTACAGAATATTGTCACGGTCGTATGATTATTATTTCTTCGCCCTATTTGGTACGTAATTGACTTTTTATTTCAGCTATTGCGGGGTCATGTTTGAGGCGTTATTTCCGACATGTGCGCGCCCGCGGGGCACGTGCCGCGTTACTCGCTCGATACATTCCACTCATTACTGCTTACATCGACAACTTTTACGACTAAATTTTATGTTTAACTGAAACGAAATCTTTCTTTCTTCTAATAGCTTTTCCCACAGTGCTACGATATAGGTTTTTTTTATTGAGGGTGTTATAAAATTCCTACGACCTCGGCGGCACATTGGCAGCGTCTCTGGTGGTGCAAAGTCTATAGATGACCGTAGCTAATTTTTACTGTCAGCCTGTCTGCTGTACTTCTATAATTTTAAAATAATATTTCTTCAGAGTACACATTTACATAGTTGTAAAGCGGTTCATGAAAAACATATTCCTTGTGTAAGTGGAATGTCTGTGGCACGCTTACGGATGAACAGAATGATAAAATTGTAGATTCTGTTTAGCTACGAAAATCAATAAAGAAGCGTATAGACCAATTTATTATTATTATGAAAATAAAAAAAATGTGCGTTTCACCCCGCGTCCGAACTGTCTATTAATTACTCTTTCCGAACGTTAGGAAAAGTAAAGTTAAATTACAATACTAATATAATAAGAATCACGCAACACGCTTCGGCCGTTAATCAGTTATGCATGTAACTTTGACTTTGTTTACGTTTGGTAAAGTAATAGTGTAATGCTAGAAATAGTAGAATTAAATTGTGAGGGGTTCTTGCTAGTTCTCTACTACTTCTTACACCGGCATATAACAAATGTTGCTTCATTAACGTAAAGGGCCCTGTATGACCTGTTTCAAAATTAAAATTCCCTGAATATTCTGGATGTTTAAACAGAAACGGTTTTCTTGTAAAACATGTTTATAATGTTATACTTCAAACAATTAAGTTACGATCATAATAATTATGTGTAAACTCCGTGTACGATACTTTACAGTGCATTAATGCAGTTTATAAATATATTATTATAGTTATGAATTGGGTGGATAACACGTGTTATATTAACATTATTTACATATAAACGAACAAGCTTTAAAATATCATCTAATAAGTAATAATTTTAGTGGCTGCTTAAACAATATTTAGAACGTTATTTGGCTCCTTTTACTTATACAAAATTACGACCTCATAATTTTGTACAATTCTACAAAATCTGTGGTGCCGCGGCTGTCTGTGATTAAATAATAAAAGTGTCTCAATTGATTGCTTTGTCATATACACCTTATTATTAAAGCCTTTTGGCTATTGCTTTGAATTTTATTAAAAGTGTTGTCCAACTAAGAACTAAGTATTAACAGATATGTGTGACAAAGTTCCCCACCTAAATTAACCTTACTTATAAGAAATCTTACAAAAACAGTATTTATTCAAACATTCATTAACTTCATAGAATATTTAAATGAATGGCTCAAATACCAAAGCCTCATCTCATGGCATCGGCGAGGTGTCGAGGCTGTACTCTTGAAGACGTCCCACCTGCTGCGCAGTGAATCATCGCATCCACAAAACAGATAAATGGCTAATATGGGGGAACCTTGACCAACTTTCAATAGATATTTGACATGAATATTATTCTTATATCATCATTAGCAAGTGCGATTTATTCATCAATCCATCTTCAATTTTATCTGTAACAAATGTTAGTTCACCAAACTGAGTATTTACTCGTACTACTTATAGACGGTTTCATGTTTATGTCTTTATTTATACATAATTCTATAACTATATTATAGCTATAATATATTATCATCTAGGTCTGTAGTATAATAAATCTGTTGGAGGCGTCGAATTTGTACCATGAATAGAATGAGAAAAACATCAGGCAGTGAATTCGGATCTGCAAATTCTAAAATTGAACTTTTAGAATTTAGTCTGTCTGTTAGAGCATCACCTGAAAACTACTGAACAGATTTCCATTATTTACATGATACTCGACATAGAGCTAACTTTCCCATTACAAACACTTAGAATACTTCTTATCCTGATAAATGACCACGACGTATTAGTAACGGCTGCACCAAAAAACGCGACCGGAAACGACATCATTTATGGGGATCTAAAATATCCTTAGTATTGGAAATGTCAAATCAAATTAGCTTTTGTCGAGTTTCACGTAAATCAATTGAACAGTTTTCAAGTGATTTTAAAACAGACAGAAATTCTATAAGTTACATTTTCGAAATCTGGTGGTGCGAACTAGCCCCCTTGATACTTTACTCATTTTAAAATTCATTGCAGAAACTCGACCCCCCGAAAAAAATGAATTATATTGTAGACTAGAGTTTACCCCGCGGCTGCGCCGCGGGTTAACCTCTAGTGCGTGTCTCTTGTTTATAGAGCAAGTGCTACAGGTTATATTATATTACATTTATTTGCGCACAGAAGATTCACTTCATTTTATATCGTTAATTATATATACCATCCCCCGTCTATCTGTCAACAAAATAAATTACAAATCTTGACCAAAAAGGCCAAAATGGTCTAAATGACCAAAAGACCACAGGGACCGACATGGCTAAAATGACGGAATAGGCAAAAACGACCAAAAAGGCCAAAATAATCAAAATGGTCAAAATGACCAAAAAGGCCAAAATGACCAAATAGGCCAAAATGACCGAATAGGCCAAAATAACCAAATAGGCCAAAATGACCAAAAAGGCCAAAATGACCAAATAGGCCAAAATGATCAAAAAGGCCAAAATGACCAAAAAGACCTAAATGACCAAAAAGGTCAAAATGACCAAAAAGGTCAAAATGATCAAAAAGGCCAAAATGACCAAATAGGCCAAAGTGACCAAATAGGCCAAAATTACCAAAAAAGCCAAAATGAAAATTATCCCTTGTCCATCCTCAGTATTTAATTTACATACGTGCCGAATTTCAGCCAAATCGGTCCAGTAGTTTTTCCGTAAAAGCATAACAAACAAACAGACAAATATCATTTTATCCCGGTAACTATCCCATGTTCATCCTCGGTATCGAAAATATATATATACTGAGTTTCAGCCAAATTCGTCCAGTAGTTTTTACGTGAAAACGGAACAGACAGACAGACAGAGTTACTTTCGCATTTATAATTTTAATAGGGAACTAATAGGGATTATCTCACTCTCATATCATTCATTATATACACTTAATATCGGTGTAAAATATATTGAATCTATAAACACCATATAAGTAATGCATATGGCATTATACTTAAACGGTTGATTTATCATTGCAATTGATAAGTCTGAAAAGAAGCCTCCCACATCACAAGTAATAAACAAAAACTAAGTGGGACCTCGTACAATAGCAGCCATTGATTGACATTGAAAATGCAGCCGAGGACAATGCTGTGGCCTCGATTTTTTGTTGCGCTCCGACGCGCGACGTCGCGTGGGACGCCGTATTCTTATCTACGACCACGTTCATTTCATCTTCCGATGATTGCTCTTGTCATTTCAATTGATACTCTATACGGGAATATTATTTGATTTTAATTATGTAGGTATTACTTCTCATAATTAAAACAACTTTTTAACGGTTTTAACCGAGACATGTTGTTTTATGTCGAGTTTGAGTCTTAGTAGTTTTAATTATTGTATACCAAACAGATGGTATTTGCGAAATATCTTCTCTATTGAAGATTGGGTCTTTCTTGGTTGCAATAGTCTGGCGTATCATTCCAGGTATAAAACGACATTCTTATCTTATTCTTATTTCTCTTCTAGATTAGATAATAGGCGCTCCACATTCTTGTGAGTTTCCATAGCCGTCGCTTTTATTCACGGATGCAGGGGGTGTTTGGCATCTGGACAACAGACCTAGGGGGCGCATGTCTATCGCTTTACCTGTACATTCCGTGGTTAATCAGATAGTTTTCAAAATGACTTAACAAATATACATAATATAAAATAGTGTAGGTTGCAATATTCTTTACAAATATGTCTCCTCCAGTTTTTGAACCTTCGTCTCACCCGTTCAATTGCGATTACGATGTGCAAGTGTTTAGCTCTTTGTATCTACTAGATTTAAATTGATATGTTGACAGAAAAATGCGTTAAATTCAAACGAAACTACTTTTTGTTTTTGGCAAAGAGGAAGTTTAGTAGTTAGTTAAGACGACCCTGCGAATATCTTACAAGAACGTGACGAGAAAAAAGTACACTTCTTGAATTTTTCTTGCGTTCTAGCGGTGTCCTCTCGTGGTTCTTGCGATATTGTGGAGAGCCTCTAAGACTTTGTTCAGAGGTGATCCCATTGGTGTTCGATCAGTACGTGTCTATAAATAGTTTACAGATTTCTTAGCATACTTGTTAATTATTACGCTTTATCGGAACAATCTGTTGTAGATGTACTTGTTTTGAGTAAAATCTGTTTATCCTATATTATTATATAAAGCTTGGTATAACCTCGTCCGTGGTTCATCTAGATTATCATTATATGCATATTTATGAATTTCATCATAATCGGTTCATTACCAAGGCCGCAGAGAATGAAACACATACTCGTATTCATTAATTATTATGCACGGAAGAGCTTAATATATTCTGATTGATTTAATATTGACTTTATCCCGTGCCTTCGTTCGCGTTAAAGTTTTAGTAGAGATAGTGGAAGACTGGCCGTTTAGAGTCCTGGATTTTTTTATGTTTGCTTGTACGCAAACTGGCCCACTTGATGGCAAATGGCTACCTTGGCCCAAAGACATCTGTAACACTAAGGGAGCCCATACGTTGCCTATCTTATTGAGACTTTATACATTTGTGTACGCCCTTTTTGAAGAGCCGCATATTGTAACGCTTCGGGAAAACCGCGGGAGGGGTTCATTCCATAGCTTGCTTACGTATGGAATAAAGGAGCGTGCGCCACGTGCGGAGGATGACTTCCAAGTGTCATGAAAATGTGGATGAACTCTCAGTCGCCAGCGAGCGCTGCGGTAGTAAAATGGCGACGTAGGCACCAAGTCAAATAACTCATGGGAACATTCCCCAATTTACAGACTTTAGAACGCGCTTACAGCGCCAACATCTCTTCTGCAGCTAAAAGGGTTCGAAACTGTGTGTATGGTCGGGATCGTCGACAATCCAGACCGCTCGACGCTGCAAGGAGTCGAAAGTGTGAGTAGCTGGTACCGAGGTGCCCCATCCAGATATGGGAGCAGTACTCCACATAGGGAGGTAATATAATAAAAGCCTATGTCCCGTTGTGAACTAGCGCTCAGCCCTGTTGAGCACTCCAAGTTTTCTTGAATCTATCTTCGCTTTGCTCTCCAAATAACCCCGAAATTACACCACGCTTGTCGATGACCAGGATCCCGATAGAACCCGCGATCTTGACGGAAGTGCCCTGAACCTGTGGCGCTAGTAATATTGGGGCTTACTTACCGCTGAACGCGCAGATTTGTGTCTTTTTAGGGTTACAAAGGACAAGATTTCGTCTACCCCATTCCGAGACCCGCTCCAGGGAAGTCTCAATTTTAGACACAAGCCAGATTCTGCTTTCCTTGACTTCTGCAAGAGCTGCTGCTGCCGTGATGTCATCTGTCTAACAAACATTAATTGCAATTAATGTTGTTAGTCTACAACAAGTCATTGATATGCTGAATGAAAAGTGTGGGCGACAACAGTGAGCCCTGGGTTACGCCAGCATTTATGGGCTTTGTCTCCAAGAATACATCGTCAATTAAAACCTTGATGCTCCGCCCATACAAAAAGCTGGCCACTCATGCGCACAACTCCTCTGGGAGTTCGTAGCCGGGAACCTTTGAAAGACGTGCCTCACGCTAGACCCAAAGGCCTTTGCACCATCGAGGCTTACTGCCAATGCTTCCTCCTTACTCTCAATGACGACTCCTCATTAATGAGTCACATACACTAGAAGATCGCCACCACTCCGTCCATTACAAAAACCATACTGTCAGTCATTTACCAGCTGGTTCCATCACTTCCGAGAGTAAGGAGGTTTTTGCTATACGCTTCAAATCGGACCGGTCTGTACGGTCTCCTTTTTTGGGAAGGTGGACATAGGCTACCTTCCACAAAGCTGGCAATACACCCACAGAGTAGGCAAGTGAAACCCGGGAGCTTAGAAATGGCAAACTTAATTTCAAATTCCGTTGTCTTGCTAGTTGCCATGACGATGTAAATGTTAATGTACTGCAACAATGGTGCTAATAACACGCGATCGGAGCGCCATCTTTTCGTCTATGTTAATATATCCGTAGGGAACTGAACCTTTTCCTCGATGAAAGGTATAACGGACAACGTAAATGAAAAATTTAATTTCGATCCGTTGAGTAGTTAAGACGTGAAAGCGTCACAAAGGAACTAACTCAAATTTAGGATAGTGAACATTAAGTAAATATAAAACTACACTGCAGGATTTATGACTTGGTGGATTATTAATTTTCACGCCCGATAGAGAATCTCTTTGCCCCAATAACGAAGTATTTATTTTGATTTGCATATCACTAAAACAAGATTTGATTTGCATAGAGCTTTGGCGCGCTGCCAACGATGGTCGCTTTTCTTTCAGTCTTTCCATGCAATTATGTAAATCAGGCGATGATTCGCTCGGATTATGTGTTTAAAAGGTGTTATTAATACTAGCTCGATTGGTGTATAATTAAACTGACGGCTTATTTATATATTCATAGCTATTTATTATACTTGGTTTTTGATAAGTTTTACTTTAATATTCTTTTATTTTGACGTAGCAATAGACGCTTCGGATTTCCCGTGGTTACTTCTTATAACTCCTCGATTTGTAGCAATAAGTGCCTTGTTATCTGACGATAAAAAGTTGTTACCAAACTTTAATATTCAGATTTATAGTAGAACGAACAATGCTAGCGAATCTTCGTTAGCGTTATCATGACAACGTGTCTGATGGTGATTTGCTTTATTTAAACTCGAGATAAAAGTTAGTCAGTGTTGAATTTTATTGGAATCTTTTCAGTAATTTTGACGTGATACTCTATTAGATAGACAGACATACAAAAAAATCTAAAAGTGACATTTTAGGAATCGGCTTGTCCTAATTAGCCTCTGTTTTTTTCTTTTATAATATTTAAACAAACTTGACACCTCAAACAGATTTATTATATTTTAGACTACTTGTGCCCGCGACTTCGTCCTAGTGGATCTTTTTTTCGCGGAACCGTAAAAAAAGTAGCCTAAGTTACCTACTTCTTATAACATTAGTTATCTGCCAGGAAAAGTCCCCTCAAAATCGGTCCATCTATTTCAGAGATTAGCCGGAACATCCAGAAAGACAGACAAAAATTAAAACTATTTTTGATTGAGGTAGTGTATATACTTATTTAAAAATCTGTTAAAATATTTAACAACCAACTGTTCCACATGTTATTTATTATCGGAAACATAATAAAAGATAAAGAATAATAAGACTGTTTATTTTCCACTTTGTTAGAAGTTAAGCATATTGTTGCGATGTTTACCATTGGATGTAACATTTTATTGCTTATGGGGATTGCGTCACGTGTTGACTTCTGAAGTTGACTATATCGAAGGTATTAATAGTTATGATGAGATGAGTCGTAAAAAAAGACGTAAAAATATGTCTTTTTCCTTATTTTTCTATAGTTTTTTAATTTGAAAAAAAAAACGCCTTCAAATTATTGAGATGAAACCGTTTTACTCCTTCAATATTTATCAAAACAAGATCCTGCTAATATTATAAATGCGAACGTTTGTAAAAGTGTATGGATGTATGGACTATGTTTGTTACTCTTTCACGCAAAAACTACTGAATGTATTTTGATGGAAATTTACAATAATATATCATACACATCAAAAGAACACATAGGGTATATTTTATAAAGATATAGTGTGAATTATCCAAAATATAACGATTTTCCACCACCAGACGGGTGAAACCGCGGGCGCAGCTGATAAGAAATATATGCATTTTTATAGAAAACATATAAATAATTGGGTTTTATACATTTTAAAAAACGTTTATTTTATTTCCAATAAAATTATACTGCATCTGAAAAAGGACCGTGTACACCGTTGGCGCTGCTGGAGCTTTAAAAATACTATGGGTAGCAGGAATACCTGAGCCAGCATTTCCAAAACTAGCTGGCGAGCCGCTGTTGGTTGGTGAACGTATATTGGGTGTGCTATGATGGCTGTAATGACAGAGAAATAATATATTGGCTAATGAGGACCAGCAGATACTAAAAATCCACTTTTACATTTTTTGTCTGTCTGTCTGCCTGTCAGAACCATCACCACCACGTGAAAAATACTGAGCGGATTCAAATGAAACACGACAAAAAATACCTTATATCCCGACTCAACACTTAGGATACTCTTTATCCTAATAAATGCCGGCATTTCCATGGGGTAGACGGATATACCAATAAAGTTGACACTGCTGTCGCGATTTTTAGTGTCGCTTAACAACGTTGCCATGGAAACGCAAACTAGTTTTGCTAGCATATGCTACAGATAATATTAAAATTTACACAATAGAAGCCGCCCGGTAAATCGGATTAGTATACAAATATAAAACTTGAGCTAGTAGGAGCGTAGTTTATGATAATACTTTTTACAATACCATATACAGTTATTATAATTACACACATGTTTACTAATTCCACATTGTTCGCGTAAACGACGCGCGTCGTGCGTTGAGGTCTGCCTTTTGTTTCCTTCGATCGCGTGCAACGTGCCGGCGCCGGTGTTGAGTGTAATGCGCATGCGCACGCGTCCGCCAAGGCCGCGACATCTTGGGGTCTCGCACTTTGCTCTAATCTTAACGTTTACATGAACAACTTCGCTTTGCAATCAAGGCTTCTCCCAGGACTCGGCTTAGCACGCACTGCGATTAAACGCGAGCGAGTTGAAACCGCAGTGAAATGTAACATCCATATCCGTAGTAAAATGTAGCTACCAAGACAAGCACACGCCTTAGCGATTTTCTCACTGGCTGATTTTAAAAATATAATTTTTACATTTGGAGTGGTTTAAAAATGCGCGTTTTTCTGTGTCTCATATATTCTGATATGCTGGCGCACGCAAGGCGGTTAATCGCGTTCGGTTTTCATATTCATTGTACTTGCAATAAATTCGAATTTAAGTACATAACTCGAAAACCATTTTAAGAATTATACTGTCGACAGCGAGCGGTATAAATTATTCTTCTTAAAAAAGCCGTCAGGGTCGTTACAGAAAAACTACCATCTCTAACGAGAGTAATTACAAAGGCATTAAAGTAAATTAGATTTGACTATAAAAAAGTAAATTGTAATATTCTGAAAATAACTCGACTTGGATTTTCACAATTTATTCATCGAATGACAAAACATGACATTACAAAAGAACTAGTTATAAATATACAATAAACCTTCATGATACAAACATTACATCCCTCCCGACTAAACTAAAGAGTACTACTAACAGGTAAAGAATCCTAAGGATCAATTTTTATAAACAGGCGGTTTACTTAGTCGACATTGTCTTATAGGGCGTCCCTGGGCTGTCGAGTCTACTGACGGATCAGAACCTTGCTCGGAAATATGAGGCCGTTCCTGAGTCTGAACTAAATTACTGGGTCCTGGCTGAGGCTCTAATGTTCTGTTGCTCTGGGTTAGAGTGTGTGTGTGCCCCCCGGACTGCTCACTGTTGGATTCAGTTAGCTCTCTATCTCCGTGCCCCGGTGGAGGACGAGTGTTGGGAAACCACATCCTAGATGTATTACCCGACGGTGAAGGACTACGGCTTATCCGGTTTCTTAGTTGATCGATATGTCTGTGAATTAGGGTACCATCTCGAGTTAACACGTTATAGTCCCTTGCTCCTAAACAATCCCTAATCTTTCCGGGAGCCCACTTTTCCCTACCTTGAAACTGTCTGTACCAGACCTTTCCCCCCTTGGACATCTGTCTTACTCCCCCACCTGCGGCCTCGCGTTGGCACTGTTGTGCCCTAAACACTCGGCGTTCTCGATCAGGTCTAATAATGTCTAAACGCGTTCGAATTCTTCTGCCTAACATTAACATTGCCGGGCACTCACCGGTAGTTGAGTGCTCAACATTCCTGTAATTTAACAGGAAAGTCCATAGCGATCTATTAACGTCCTGCTTTGACTGAACCGCTTTATTTATAACTCTCTTTAGGGTACGTACTGCATTTTCAGCTAAACCGTTTGAGGCAGGATGATATGGAGCTGTGAAAATGTGTTCAATGCCATTAGCCTTTGTAAACTCCTGGAACTCTTTGCACGCAAATTGTGGACCATTATCACTTACAATCTGTTTTGGTATTCCCCAACGACTAAATAGTTCATATAATCTATTAATTGTAACCGTAGCGGTGGTGGAATGAACATCAAAAACTTCTATCCACTTGGACATGGCGTCCACTACTACCAAATAAGTTCTCCCTGAGATTGGCCCCATAAAATCTAAATGTAACCTTGCCCACGGACGACTCGGCCAAGGCCACAAACTTAGCGCATTCTGCGGTGGATTATCAGCCTGCGTCGCACATACTTCACATTCGCGACACATTCGTTCAACATCCTCGTCAACCCCAGGCCACCAAACATAACTACGCGCAATAGACTTAGATTTGACTATTCCCATGTGTGCTTCATGGACCATATTTAATACCTTATTTCTACAAGTCTCTGGTACTACTAAACGATGACCCCACATAACACACCCTAACTCTTCATATAATTCGTTAATCCTACTAAAGTATGGTTTCAAATTAACAATTTCACATTCCCCCGGCCAACCGTCTCTAACATATGTAAGAATTCTAGATAGCAATGGATCGCGCAGAGTCTCACGTTTAATTTCATTATAATTTAACAGAAGCGCATCTTGAACGAAATGGAGGTACGTTTGTTCGGGAAGTTGTCTCGTTTCTGTTCTACCGATCGGTAACCGTGACAGACCATCCGCTCCATTCTCGTTAGTGCGAATGTATTCGATCTGAAAATCGTACGCTGACAAGATAATAGCCCATCTCTGCATGCGACTAGCTACCATAGTGGGTATTCCTTTGTTTGGCCCAAAAATTGAAACTAATGGTTTATGGTCTGTTCTCAAAATGAATTTCCGCCCATACAAGTATTGGTGAAATTTTTTTACGCTATAAATAATAGCTAAAGCCTCTCGATGTATCTGTGAGTAATTCTTCTCTGCCTCGTTTAATGTGCGTGAAGCGTAAGCAACTGGACGCTCCATTTTACCATCGTCAGTCAACTGTGACAGAACACTACCTATCCCCTGGGAACTAGCATCACATGTCAATATCAAACTTTTATTCGGATCATAGTGGGCTAGAATTTCAGTACTCGAAAGCAAAGATTTTATGCTTATAAAAGATGCCTCGCACTCTCGAGTCCATGAAAAATGATTATTCTTTTTTAACAATTCATATAACGGTGCAAGCCTATCACTCATTTTTTTGATAAATTTACCATAAAAGTTGATCATTCCAAGAAAAGATCTTAGTTCCGTGACATTTGTTGGTCTCGGCATTTTTTGATGGCTTCTATCTTTTCGGGGTCTGTTCTAATACCGTCTTTATTCAAAATATATCCTAAGTACCGTACCTCATTAACTAAAAACACGCACTTACTTTTTTTTAGCTTCAAACCATACTTCTGCATTCTAATGAAAACAGTTTCTAATGCTAATAAATGTTCTTGTTCTGTTTTACCTCCAATAATTACGTCATCTAGGAAAACTTGAACATTAGGAATATTTTTCAATACTGTGCACATTATGCGTTGAAAAATTCCTGGGCTAGAGGACAAGCCAAAAACTAGTCGGTTATACATATATAAACCCCTATGGGTGTTGATAACTGTATATTTCTTAGTATCGTCTAACTCAATCTGATTGTACGCTTGTGATAGGTCAATTTTTGAATAAAATTCAGCCTTACCTAAGCTAACCATTAAATCCTCAATTTTAGGTAAAGGATATCGATCAACTAATAAAACTGGATTTACCGTTGCCTTGTAATCGGCGCAAATTCGCAATGAACCGTCAGCCTTGTTGACGGGCACCAATGGTGAAGCCCAATCGGAACAATCCACCGGTTCAATGATACCATCGCGAAGCATAGTATCCAGTTCTGCATCAACTCGATCCCGTAATGCAAAAGGCAAAGGACGAGCACGTTGGAATACAGGTTGTGCTCCCTCACGGATACGTAAAGTTGCCTTCCCGCCAGTAAACCGTCCAAGCCCGCCGTTGAATAGCTCCTTATACCTACACAATAAATTATTTACAGTTTGAGAAATTTGGATACGTTCTCTCACGTTATTACAGTTCGTAAAACTAGGTATTTTTATTTTTAGCTCAGTTAACCACTGCCTGCCGAGTAAAGAAGTCGTACCGCCTTCTATTACAAATAACTCTAAGCGTTTGGATTGGCCTCGATAAGTCACTAGAGGCCTTATCACTCCAACCGGTTTAATTTTTGATCCATCATAAAAATTCAATATTATCTCATTCTTCTCCAAGGGATTAGTCTCCTGGAAATACCTCCCATAGATTAGAGTATTTATGCAAGATACTGCTGTACCTGTATCCACTTCCATCATAATCACTCGATCGTCAATAATTATAGGAAGACTTACCGCTTGATAATTATTCAAACAGAGCTGATGAAGATCTTCTGTACTCATTTCTTCTTCTTCAGAGTTGTCTTCTGCAACTACCCCGTAATGAAAATCAGGCTTATAATGTTTTTCCTGGGCCTTGTAAACCTTCCTTGAACAAACTCGCTGTATATGCCCCCTTTTTTTGCACAAATTGCAAATTGCATTTTTAAAACGACAGTTATGATACATATGGTACCTCGAACCACATCCTCTACACTCGTTTTTATTTCCTACCAACTCGGGGGTGTGTTTCTGTTTAATAAAAGAATCATTTCCTTTACCGCTATGGGTATAGTTTGGTCTGATGGCATGCAAGTCACTATCTACCACATTTCCTTTAGAATTGTTTGAAGTTGAAGCTTCTACTATAGCCGCATTCCGTTCAGCAGCCTCAAAACTAGTTGCGATTTTTACTGCATCTGTAAAGTTTAAAGAATCTTCCTCCATAAATAATCTTTGTCTTAAACCGTCGTTACGTAGACCGCAAACAAACTGATCTCGAAGATTTTCGCTAAGATTCGCATCGAACTTACAATTTCGTGCTAATTTTTTTAACTGTGCCACGTAACTCGCTATGTTCTCTTCCTCATTTTGTTTCCTCAGCCTAAATATATATCTTTCGGCTAGCACAGATGGCATTGGTTGTATATGCTTATTTAGAATAGCAATAGCCTCATTATATGTTAATTCGGACGGCTTCTTGGGACTGGCTAAATATGATAACAATTCATAACATTCGTCACCGATAACGGTGATCAAGGTTGGTAAACGTAAAACATCTTTTATTCCGTTTACAAGAAAATACATTTCTAATCTCTCGACATACATTGACCAGTTTCCGGTCTTCATCGAGAATTCGCCAATTTTACCGACGGATGCCATTTTTAATATAGCTATTCGTAATTGACTGTAATAATATCCACAATACGAACCATATATATTAAATACCTCGTCGCCAGTGTAATATTCTGAAAATAACTCGACTTGGATTTTCACAATTTATTCATCGAATGACAAAACATGACATTACAAAAGAACTAGTTATAAATATACAATAAACCTTCATGATACAAACATTACATAAATAGTTTCTGGTTTTGCTCAATGATCTTTATTGCCAATAAGTTTCAGTTGATTATGAATACACAGCCAAATAAAACACTAGTCGTTGTTTCAAAAAGGTAGTATGAGAGACGACACTCTTGTAAATATTTTTAATTTTACTCCTGTATTCGTAATTATTATACGCGATTTAGTGAAAAAATGGTGATGATCTTAATGCGATTATGAATTTTATTTTATAAACTCATTTTCAAGGAGCCTACAAAACGTGTACAACTATTATGAATAAATGAAATGAAAGGTGGAATAAAATATGTTAATCTGTGTTAGAAAATGGCGAGTAAACTGTTTTTCTTAATTAAAATTGAAATAAATTTATTCATTAATAATTTTACGTCTGACTACTTATAAGGTCGGAATCGAAGTAAGTTATGATGAAAGGAAGACAATCTTTTATATTAATACGAAAAGCAAAAACTTTGTAACTTACTACGTAACTTTGTATGAAATTTCGCACACTTACTCGTATACTTTATATATAAAGAAGAAGCGTCGAATGCTAATATTTTTCTAAAATTATACATAGAAAATACATCAAATCAAAAAATAAAAAAACACACTACCATTTATTTGCCACACACACGCCCTTTATTGATGGTTAAAGTAAAATTAGCAGTGTAGCCTTGGCGAAATCTGTGATTATAGAAGTATACCTATATATAGTTTCTGTACTTCCTAATTGATTATTAATACATAATAAATAATACTAGGTGAATCATATACAACTTAAGTAACTACTAAAAGAACTCTGATGTAACATCCGTAAATTAATTTTGTTTTAAGGTACAATATACAATGTTATATTCGTCTAACAATACGACTGAAGAGTACGCGTCAGTGACGTGATTCCGTATAGTCGACCTTTGCTGTCAGTTTTAGGATTTTCGATTCGACGCCTGTAAATAATCTCGCGAACTCATCGGCTAAACGGAATGACGTCGATCGAGTGCATTTGATAACAAACGATTTTTGATAATTTGAAAAGGTTCCTGTCATTGTTAATAGGCATTAACTAATAGATTACTATCTGTTGTATTCAAGGCCAGTTAATAGGACTTTAATGTTAGACTAGCTGCGCCTCGCGGTTTCACCTATATCTTTATAAATTATAGCCTGTGTGTTATTCTGATGTGTTAGCTATATATCATCAAACTCCATCCAATAGTTTTTGCGTGAAAGAGTAACAAACATACATTCTTACAAACTTTCGCGTTTATAATATTAATGTCAGATTTAATTTTTTTATTAAGTTCGAGTCTGTTCTTTGATTTTCGGCAGTTTCCTATATCTTACATGCCTTAACATGGTAGAAATTAGACACTACTTGTATGTATGGAGCTTCTGTCAAATTGTAAATGCTCGGAAGACTAATGAATGGTTAATTATATAGGAACTGATGATTAGTCAATATAACAGTAAACATTGAATTCAAAGCTTTAGTTTCAATTATAACTGCTTTGCATTAATTAATAAATTTTAATTACCTAATGCCGATGTTAGACGGATCAACCGAATTGAATCAATTTAGTTGAAATGCAAAGAACAAACACATTAATGATTTAAATTTATGTTTCACGGATCACTATAGTTGATTCATTTAAATTCAAAGACAGAGATAAACCGTCCAATATCGTATTAACTCTATAGCTCTCTGCAATTGGGTAAATGACACATTTTATAAACATAGAAGCAAGTATTGCTATACTATCTTACTTGTTCCTCGGTATATTTATTGTTACTAAGATTTGTGCTAAGTAGTGCTACCTATTATTGTAATATTGGCGGGTAGTTGTTATTAGTAATCGGATATAAAAGTAATGGCGGGCGTAGCAACGAAATATCATTCTCATTTCGACTTTGGTGGGAGGCACATTGCACATGTCATAGTAGCTTTCTAGGATAATGGACTGTACTTTTAGATCGGTATTCTTTTGTCGGAACTAAAATAAAACAATTGTCAAATGTCATCATGTTTTGTTATAGTGTAATATAAAACCCGTACTAACATTTTGTATGCATGTCCTGCAGGTACGGCCCTTGGTCGCGTCCGTGCTGGACGGGTTCAATGGGTGCGTGTTCGCGTACGGGCAGACGGGCACGGGCAAGACGCACACGATGGAGGGCACCGCCGAGCACGAGGGCGTCATCCCGCGCGCCTTCCGCCACATCTGGGCGCACATCGAGAACAGCGCCTCGCCCGACGTCACCCACCTCGTCTCCTGCTCCTACGTCGAGCTCTACCTTGAGGATGTGCGTGACCTGCTCGCCAAGGACTGCAGGAAGCTGACCATCAGGGGACAGGTCAGTGACACATTATATTCGACAGCCTTTTGCCACCAGATAGCAACTAATGAAAAATATTTACTTACTCGGTTGGCTCAGCGACCCAAAGTGAGTCGTCGACTCAGTAACGAAAACCTGTGTAGTTTCTTGCTTATCATGATCGGCCTGACATTTATACAGGTCAGCCCTCCACTTTCCTTCCAGCGATATTTTGGACGGCCGGTCGGTCGACGTGCGGTTGGCCAGCCCAAATATTATGCTTTCTTCACGCTGCGTTCTTCTCCCATCCTATCATGTGACCAAGCCAGCGGAGACGATGAGCTTAATGGAAAATACCTATAGTGAAATTCAAGAAACTGCAATGGTTGCTTTTTGGTCTGGTCTTACCTTCTTCCTTCCATAATCGGACAACTAGACGCTCTGGCTTTCGCCCCCGGTATGTGGTAAACATACCGCTTACGTAAAAGAAGGGCGTTACATCCCCTTTCATCATGCGCAAAAAATAGAATTTTTTACTGAAATCTACTTCTCTCGATAATTACAACCTAGGTTTCTTTAACTCCTGTGTGAATGAAGAACCATCTCGATATGCATGCTCCATCTTAGACTATATCTCCACTCCAAACCAGGTGCGTTTTCGCTTATGTAGGTCCGTAACACTAAACCAACGCATAACCAGTATCAAAGGAATTACATTTTCTTTAGGGTATGAAATTCCTATTACGAAAATTCTACTATATAGGTACCTATACATATGTATGCTGAATATATCTTTAGGTATTAATTTGAACACGTATAGCGACAAATTGATGTGACAAAAGTATTATTGATTCACTAAACAATTACCAAAGCTCAGTTGACACAAGATAGCCTCAATGGTCGACAATAGTAAACATTGACGCAACGTGCTTCCCTGGTGCTTGGGCCTTCCTATTTGTCCGCTGAAATCATCATTTGCCTGCGCACGATTGTACAACATGTGTGAACAGCCATAAAACACTTGATAATTGCAACATATCTCATATGATGATTATTTATCAATATTTATATACAAGGTGCTACAATAATACGATCGTACATAGATATACATTGTTATTCCTTAGAAGGTCATTTAGATACAACACACTATTTTTTGCAACCAATTATACAATGATGTTTATTGTTTATATCTTAGCCAACATAAGGAACATCTAAAATTAGACATTAAAGTAGAAACTATTTTAATTTGACCATCGAAATACAAAATTTAAATACAGGTTGTATATATGTATGTAATATATATATTAAACGAATTACGGATACATGTTGCCAACAGTGACTGATTTTGAATCAAAATTGCCAAAGAACTAAAAAATATGGGTAAACTTTACTAGATAGGATAATGATTACTAATAATGTTATTGACATGAGAATATTAATATATTACGTCTGCTTCACATAGGAGTAAGCGAGATCAAGAATATCTACTTGCTACGATCTAAACATATATAGATGATATCAGTAATTAAACTTGCATGACAGTTGTAAAATTATAATGTAAATAGATTTTATAAAGACACATGTGTAACATGTTCAATACATTTTATGGTAAGTAAGGAAACAATCAAATGAAAAAATAACAAATCGGGGCGCAGGCGCGAAGCTAATGCTGCGCTACAGAACTAGTGTTGCGCCGTAACACATGCAACTTTTTCTTCATGTACACTTTCATTAATCACTTTGTACTAGGTCAGACAAAAAGCACCTCTGAGATTTAATTATAATTTATTAAAACAATCTATTACATATAGGTTTCCTTAAAGGAAAACCACAATTTAAATGTTGTCAGATAAGAACAATTCATATCGACATAGTAACTTAAATAAGTGCACAATTATGGAGAAACATTTACTTATTTACACAGATACAAGGAAATGAGCGCAAAATCTAACAAACATCCTAACAGTCCTTTTAAACTGATAAAGTGTAGCACAAACAAACACTTAGCACGCAGTTTCCAAACAATCTTGAAGCGCAACTTCTTTGCAAACCGGCACTTCTTTCAGGGTCGCTTTATCTACGGTAATTTGTCGATAACGTGTATCGATTTATTGCACGAGGCATGTCGTACCTATTACTTATTTATATGTACACCTGTGTATAATTTATACTGCTCTTTATCGTATTTTGAATATGGTATAGTCGAAATTTTATATACAGTATATTTGTACTGAAGGTATAATATACATACTACAGGTATATCAAAACATAACGCTTCGGAAATCAGCGTGTTTAATGGTCGTGGAATTATGTACACCCCATACTTTTAATAAGGGTTATTAATAGGGAATACTGTTTTATTCGAGACAATGTTTTAGTTTTCTGGGATAATAGTTCGACGTTGACACTAAAGAAATGAATATATGGTAATTTTTGTCCCAAAAAGGTTTGGTTCCGCGGAATTCTGACTTAAGCCTCAAATCAGTAAAAATAATGATAAATAAAAAAATAATGATTGACATTATTTGTCTAGAACATGGTTAGAATGTCTTAAAATAAATATGGTGAGAATATATTCTGCTGTTTACTGGTCATACAAATTTTAATCAACATAATGCCCATTTTCATGTTAGTAAGGAAAATGGGCAGCGTGAATATGTAAACGCAACTTATTTGCACATTGATACTCGCGCTGCCTGCTTCCCTCGCCACTTTTCTGATTACTGCCGTTGAAGTACACATATTGTAAATGAAAAATTAGAGTCTATGTGGGCAAACTGCTTGGGAAGCTCTAAATAAACAGATCTAATACAAGCGGTATGTTTCCGTCAAAAACATTCATTGCCATTCATAACGTAATATTGACTCGTCATTACGTAATAGCTCATACTATTATTTATATCCTGGTAATGAACTCACGTCTATCCACACTGGCATATATCCAAAACATATAATGGGATATTTTATGAATAAGGCAAGAGCTAATTGTAAGTTTTGAACGCGTAAAGCGCTAATTACCGGGTTTATATATCTAGCTATCCATTAACTTTCTTTAACACTGACAAAAAGTTAATATTACTTGTAGGACTACCAAATTAGGGTACATTTACACAAAAAAAATCTTGAAAAAAATTTTAGGGTCAAAATAATTTGAGGTACGCGATAGCAGCTGAAATAGTCGTATCAAAGGGGGCGTGCTGATCGTTCCGGACACACGCCCTCTATCAACTTAGGTTGATTGTCCAGGAGGCATCGGGGGGTACCGTCTCCCCGATGTGCGTCAGAAGAGGCTGGTCCCTGCAGGGATTTTATTTTTAGGGCGGGGCAAATGCATTTCGCACACTACCGGGTCCTTTACTAGAGATTAGATCAAAGCGACGAGAGGTGAGATCATGAATTGGCACCAGAGTCAAATCGCCGGTTTGTGTGGAGACTCGAAAACTCAATACTCCACTAAAACCACCCTCCTCCCATGTGCCCCGCGCTTATGGCAGGAAGAGCGTGAGACTTAGAACATAGTTACGCCCACTCTGATCCTCGCGCATCAGTGCTTGAGAATGCCCCGAGAAATAGTGCAAACTCACTTCGTCAACAGAGGTGAAGACTCCTCTGCTCCCTAGATGCTAGAGGGCCCTGCCGCGGCCCGCGCCCAATATTAAGAGCAGTTATGTTAAATACACTGAACACCTAAATTACGGTAAATACCAAAATGCTTGAGAATGTCCCGGGAAACCGTGCAAACTCACTTGCCCCTTCAGGGCTGGTCCAGATCCAGTCAGGCCCCGGTAGTGATCGTTAGGTTACCCGAAGCCTGGCAATAGATGCCGGCTATAATTCCCCTCGGTAGTGGATGTGACGCTAGAGGCCCCTACCTTACAGCCTTCATTGTTTTATATGAATGTCGTATATTAAATATAACGTCATAATTGTAACGAGTCACATAGTTTAGGGATGCAACCCCGAAGGGGCGTAATTCCAAAGGGCGCGATCCTAAAGAGGCCCAGGGGACTTACTGGTCTGCAGTTTGTGGGGTCTAAGTCTTGTCTTCATTGAAAATTTGGAGAGAGTAAGGGGCGCTCAAAAATTAGAACATATCCCTCACTCATGAATTTAAGTACCTATTATACAATAATCGGAATAAATACTAAACCTTATTTCTGTAAGTAGATATGATCTCGATAACAAAGTTGAAAAGTTTTCAAAATCGATCCAGATATATGACAAATCCTTGGGATCTCTCGATGAAAACAAGTATTTTTACGACCTCTGGAAAGGTGCCAGATAAAAACAGCCCCTTTCAGTATCGCTGATTGGAATCGAAGAGGTCAGGCCAACATTATAGTTTTTGTGAATTTGAGGTATAAAATAAATTTACCAGTAAATTTTGCCCACAAGCAATTTATAAAAACATGTATTTGAACATTTTCCGTTTTGTAAAAATGTAATTTTTGTGTGGGCGAAATGTTAGAGCTAGACAAATTGCGCGTTTTTAAGGGTTTCTTTAGGTCTTAGAGGCGATCTAAGACACCCAGACCGGAGTGAACAACAGAGAATTCGTTTACGTTTAGTTTCCTTAATTTGAATTTTAACTCAAGACATCCACATCCTAGCGAACTTATTTAGCAGACCACAGAGGCCATCATGTGAATATGATACTTACCTAATAAAGAAATATTTCAAGTTATTAAAATTAAATATGTTTCAAACAAAACTTATATTTTGACATATCTTGTTGATCTTTGTTTAAACAACACACCGCAATAATGTGTGGATTATAGCCGTGTGTTGTTTAAACACATAATTATTAGTTAATTAACATACTGTAATACATCAAGTTTGATCTTGACAGGAAGGACCATTCCCATATAAGCATTTTCTTCATTTGCAATACATTCAACATGCTAAATAATAGTACCTTATTAGGCCACGTGGCATTTGGTCTTATAACATGACTGTGTAAAGGCTAGCAATCAGTCCGTGAACTGGACAATTTTCTAATCTAAACCAAAAAGTAGATGACTCCTTGACCGTAATGTCAAATGCGTATTCGAAGCTGGTCCATTGGGTCCAAGTGTTAATAATATCACAAGAATACTTCGTAAATGAAGGACTTCGACAATTATGCCTAAATTATCTTTAGACATTTGCTTAACTACTATATTATATGATTACTATTTATCAATAAAATAGGTCTCATGAGTATGTATTGTATGCATATATATTTATTATTATTAGTATTTAAAAAAAACTTCAGAAATCATTCGCCACCAATGTTGCCTGATTGTCTGGAAGAGATCACTCTAATCGATAAGACCGCCTGTCAATTTATCTAAACTTTTTACATTAATTTAACTGTGAAATTAAGGACTGGCTAAAAGCAGATTGATGTTATAAGCTTGACACCATATTATAATCAACACAGTAGTAGAGTTGTGTTCGGGATGTTGCGCAGGCGCATGCCACACGCGGCCACGTGCTAATTGCGATATCAACACGCCATACAACTCTTTACACGCCGTTTAAACCAAACACGGAAGCAGTAAATATTTTAGATAAACATTTCAGCATTTGCCAGTTGCCGCTTTCATCTCACTTTCTCTGGACAACTCCAATGGCTGGTTCACTCTTCGCTATCCACTTTTAGTTAGTTTATTGTAGTTAAATTAAAACTGTGGCTGAAATTACCGCTAATTATTATATACTAATATAATTAATGTTCGACGTTATGTCATTATGGCAGCAGGAAGGTCGGCACTGAAAATCGCTGTTATATCGGATATAATTCCGGTATAAAAATGAAGCTAAATACAAAACTGGTTTGCTGAAAATCCGGCATGCAAATTTTCAAAATAAGTATTTTATGAGTCTTAAACAGTGTAACTAAGCTGCTTTTTCTTGAAATAAAGTACGTTTCTGTTTTATTTTAATTTATATAGTATATATTTCAATGTCTATTTCATGCTTTGTCACGATCTTGAGAATGAATCGATTTGATAATAAAGCTGAATTTTGGTAACTTTTATCGTCGGCAATGGAATAGTGACTACTGAAGTGTTGTTAAGAGTGTTTATAGCCAATTCCTCTTAGTTAAGAGCATGAATTTGCTAATTTTAATTCTAATACGGCTCTCAAATAGCTAACAAATAAAAAGAAATGGACAGCCTCAGTGTTTGAGCGGGCTAAGCCTTTACTAGCCTACCTTACTGCAACGCAGAAGTTCCGGGTTCGATTCCTGGCATGGTAAATCTTGAAAACGAGTTTTCTCCGTTATGTACTATGGTCTGGATATGTGTGTTTGTCTGCCGATTATTATCACAAAATATTTATGAAATAAACAGGCACTCCATCGTAAAATCTTTACTCTTCAATTTTTACTTGCATCTTTTTTTTAAATATCTTATTTGTTCAAAGTTAGAATCAACCCTAAGCGATAGTTTGTGCACGAACTCGACCAGGTGTCGTAGGCTATTGATTAGTTAGTCGTTAGCATCATGTTAAATGCACGGCTCGCCTACCAGAGGCCACACAATAAGAAAGTTTATAGTTCAACCAACTAGCTTTTCATTCGTATATTGATATTAGTGATACGACTGCCCAATGTATGACCGTTTTGATTCCTTTCATCATTCTTTTAGTTCGAAGTAGGTACAATAAAGGCTTACGATAATGTTTATGATGAATTAGCATGTGCCAGCGACACTTCGTCCGCGTTGCTATGACGACCACGCATTTGTTTGCGCGTCGTCACCAAAATGGGCCGACCACAGCGCTTGCTTCTTAACTGTATTCGTCTACATCACGGAAAAGACGTTATTTATCAGTATAAAGAGTATCCTACGTATTGGCCTGGGATACAAGCTAGCTCAAGGTTCCTTGAAGCACGTTCAGGCCCTGTACACAAGTGGCATTGCTAAATGTATGGGATGAACATATCGTTACGCTAAGTATTATATGGTAGTACTAGCTGTGCTCGCGACTTCGTCCGCGTGGATGTTTTTCATTGATCCCTAATTTGAAAAATAGCCTACGTTACTCCTTATAACATCGCTGAAAGTCCCATCGAAATCGGTCCAGTTGTTTCAAAGATTAGCCGGAACACACACAGGCAAACGAACATACAAACAGGCAGACGAAATTCTAAAAATTGCATTTTCCGATTCTGTTGGTACGAATTATCACCCCTGTTTTTTTTCACATTTTTATTTTCAGTAGTTTTCACGTGATGCTCTAACAGACAGGCAGATGAAAATTCTAAATCTAAACATATTTGATACCTGCTGGTCCGATTAGCTATTTATTTCTCACTAGAGGTCGTCCGTGTTAATGATTAATCAATATGACCATAATAATTAATGTCAAAAACTATAATACTTCTATAATCACAGATTTCGCCAAGGCTACATAACTGTTCATTTGACGTACATGGTAGTATGTGTACTGTTTTTTATTGATAGAATGTATTTTTTATGCCTAAGATATTGTCCTTCGTCGCTTCTCCTCTATATAAATTATAAGCTATAAATGTGCGAAATTCCACACTCCTCCATCCACACAATTTTCCCAAAAAAAGTATAAAGTGTATGCTTCACGTATTAATACATAGATTTTTAAATTATTTGTACGAACGCTACACCCTCGATTGATTTATTATATTATAAAAAGATTACCGTGGCCCTCCTTAATATAAACATAATTAAGAAAGACATGGCCGCTGGCGCGTGCGCGAGACGTGTTCGAAAACGAAAGTGCCGAATTAAACGAAATTCATTGTAACGTACATTACTCCAATTCACTTTTAATTTGTTAAATTCTACTACAGACATTGTTCAAATATTATAATAATATTTGAACTTAGTTTCAAAGTAGTTTGCCATTCCAGTTTTCGTTCTATATCTAAACTGTAAGGTTCAATTTCGTATAATCCTTTAATAACAGTCCATGATCATTACTGTAATTTACTTAGCTGAAATAAATATATTATTTTCGATTTGCACTTTAACGTTATATAGATAAGGTGCCTTTTTCTATGAGGTAACGGTGCTAGTAAACAATTAGGCAGCACTCGCAATAATGCACATGGTAACCTTGCAAATGCGCGGATGCTGTACAAAACGATTCCTCTCTTTTGTGTTGGATTGTGAAATGGTTGCGTAACGGCCCACATGTATTTACGGGGTTATGCAATGACAGTATGCAGCAGGCGATCGGTCAACGTCGACCATCTTAGGAAAAGAAATTCCGACATCAGGGACCGATTCCTTTGGCCTGACTCAAGCATGGAAACATTCCATTGCACTGTCTCAAGTATACACGCTTGTATGCCTAGAAGACAGCTATCAAAACCGATAAGCGATTCTGATTGGCTGAGCGAAATGCGAACCAGGCTGACACGGGTGGCATCAAAGGCTACGTTCCATCAGAGACTCACAACGACCAGGTTCACGACCGCGATTTTTCCCGTTCCACTTGCTTGCCGGCGCGCGGCGTTACAATCGCAAATCCAAATGGAACGATCGAAAATGATGACGTTTTCGCCACTACCACAATGACTGCGGTCGCCTTGTGGAACGGCTAACGAAGCATTTTGGGCGTTATGAGCTACTAATGGAACGTGCTGAAAGAGATTCTTATAAACTTTGAAGAAATTGTTCGTCGAGGAAACTAATTTTTCAACTCCAAGTAGCGCAAATGCAGCCTGGAAATGTAGCGAGCCTTCTGGGCACACTTCCCTCTAGAAGCAATTTGTTACATAGCCTATATTGATAACTTAATTTAATTGTATTTTTTAAAGTTAATTTAATAAACAAGCAATTCGAAAACGTCGAAAAGTCCGTTTCTCTTGTCATACTTGTATCATCATGTGCCTGGTTGTTGTTTTAATGTTTTCAATAACTTTATTTTAGTTTTCTGGTTAGGTTAGTTAATTAGGTTTTTTATATACAAATACATATATATAACTGCGGTGACAAATTATCTAACTTATGGTGGAAAAACTTGTAAACCACTTAAATATACGTTTCATTTATCAGGAGTTAGCGAATATACAAACAGACAGAGAGATGCAGAATGCGACTTTGTCTTATACCATGTAAAGAATAAATAAAGTAGTCCGTTGTATATCACCCATATAACACAAACGTGGGGATATAAAATATGTGTGTGTGTGTGTGTGTGTGTGTGTCTGCGGATTATTATAAAAAGAAAAATTAAACTCCGTAGTCTAGCTATATATGAATCAATCTTTATTTGCAGTGATATAGGTAGTGGTATATCCGTGCAGGAACGGAAAAAGAATACTAATTCCTGCGTTGGGGCAGCCTATCCTAAGAGGCGACAAAGCAACCCACAGCCAGGTGGTAGGGTTTTTGCCCGACTGGGTGGCGACCACCCCTGGTCTAGAGTATGCCGCCTTAACAACTTTCAGTTATGTTCCGGCATTAGTGACCAGGTTCCAGTCCCCCTTGAGAGAACATATTTGTAGTACCTTTGGTGTTGCACATGCCCACCGCTCTCCATCAAATAGGCTGTTTGCCTGTCTTCTGAGCTGCTGCAATAAAAGTAATAGTTGGTAAAACAAGGTGATCTATGTTTGTACAAATATTTAAATCATTCTTTCAATGATAAGTGCCACTGTGTGCCAGTTTGTTTGTTAGGCTTCCACACCTGGTAATGAAAAAAGTTATATTGCATTGCACATCAGGCGACATCGCTCTGTTTTGAACAACGAAAATGTGATATTTACGTGATCCTAAAAGACCCTTGAAAATCAAATTAATCGCCGCAAAGCATGAGCTCATCTGGTGCGTGCCATTCCAACGTTGATTAGTCTGGGGACCTTCAATGTCTGACGTCCATGTTCACTGTCAAAGTTATTTTTTTATTTATTTTAGTTATTACTAAATTAGGGCTTTACGTGTGACTTCTCTTGTGTGGACCTCTTACCTGTTTTCCATGCTGATCTTTTCTTGAAAAATACTACTACTACTAAACTACTATCTACTTATAAATGTTTAATTCTTTTTTGACTTTTTATTGTAGTTAATGATCACTTTTAATTTAATTAATGATTCCTTTTTAATTTACAATTAAAAACTACTTATATTATGTTTGTTGTTGTTTTTTATGTTTCACTTAGCGTCGACTTCAGGATGTTGTAGATAACATTTATTTTTTGCTTTTTAGTATGAAATCGGTATTGTTTTTTTTTTAATCTGACGGATCACTTAGTGAGATTGAAATGTTTCTTACACCTTGATACTTATCACATTCGTAATATAAATCTGTAACTGGTGTGACCGTCGGTGTCGTGCAGGAGTTGAACGGGTTCTACATCCCCGAGATGACGTCGGTGGTGTGCAAGAGTGCCGCGGAGATGGTGCGCGTGATGCGCGCCGGCAACCGGAACCGCGCCTCCGGCCGCACCGACATGAACGAGCACTCCTCCAGGAGCCACGCCGTCTTCCTCGTCACCATCGAGACGGCCCACCGCAAGACCAACAGGATACGGTGAGCCACTCTCATATTGCACTTCTTCTTTATTCACTGTTAAATAAGAAGTCGGTTAAAAAGCGTCACGTATTACCGTCACGGGGTATATAAGTATATAAATTTTTGAAAAAATTACTCTGGTCAGGAATCGAATCCGCTGATTCATTCTGTATTATTGCATCAACCCATAGTATATAGCTTGTAAGGATCAATTTCTGTGAAGAAATGTCAAATCTCAAAGTAAATTAAATAAACATGAAATTGCGGCGGTCATTTGACCGCACCCAATTTCATGTAATATGGAAATGATAAAATCATTCTATTGTAACTAGGTATTTTTAAATTAAGCTTAATTCGATTAATAAGCACACGTTGTTCTACCCCTCGATTCCGTTGAGACTCATCTGTCTCCTCGATCCTAAGGACTAGGACGCGGTAGGCACCACGGAACAATGAATCCATTGATTTAAAATTTAAATCCCCACTTCACCTTCATGTTCTAGATTTTACGTACATACAAATGTTGACAAATGAAGCATTGCATCAGATAATTGTATAAGTTAAGGACAGGTTCTGAATACTGGAAAATATGTATTAATAATTTATTTAAAAAATCCACCCTTTTCCTTGGTTAAAGGTTTAATATTTCTTTGCATAAATTGGTCCCTACAAGCTGCACTATGACTTGGTGTAACATTACAGGATATTACATTCTCTTTCAACTATGTAACCCTGCTTTATTCCCACTCGGCTTTATTTACCTACGGCTCGAAAATAAGAATTTTATGTCCACAGTATAATTAAAAGAAAAAATACGAAAACTAACATGAAACCTCGTTATCTGATCGTGTTGAGCATTGGCCACATGGCCCCCGTGGACCCAGGTCACCCTCGTTATGCCGTTCGATGTGTTTCAGCCAGACTGACCGCCCTTGGAGGGCCAAGGGCGACACTGCTCGCCACACTTGTATATCGATTTTATGTATGGACTTATGACGGCAATGTTCTGTTGTTTCAAATTATGGCTTTAATCCTGTTATGTTATTATGAACGAGAATGTTTGTGAGTATTGATGTATATTTATAATGAATGAAATTTGATCAAATTTTAATATTAGTTTTTACATCACAATAACACATAGGTGTTCATTTATACTACTAGTGCGTGTTGCCATGAAGATTGCCGTGTTTTCTAGTAAATTACAACAGTGGTATCGAAAACGCGATTGCAGCTAACATCTTTTTACTAGATTTGTCTATCCTAATATGCCGAAATATTTGTCAGTTGTTTGTCTAGTAAAAGTATGGTAGCGGAACACTTACAAGCTAATAGATGGCGCTGTACAATAATTGAGTTCGTGAACGATTCCCGAAACGTACAAAAAATGTATACAAATTTTCAACTATAACAGATGGGCCTGGGTCTATGAGGTACAAGACTAGCCTCGCTCCTTGAGACGGAGGAGCATTCCAGCTCACTCCTCCACCCTATACGGGGCACCACCTTCACTTTATTGTTTTTTAGTTACGAAGAGTGATGTTGGCTTTTTAATTTAAGAAAACTATTGAAAAATTTATGTCTTAATACGAAAATAACTAGATGTTAAGAAAGTTATCTCGTGTCTAACAGTGTTGCAAGTTTTCCAAACCAAATAAAGAACCTGTGTGAGAGTGCAGGCCTGGCTACTTCCATGTATATGCAGTTTTTTTTAGTCTAGCTTAAGAACCAGTCAATCAATAAATTAAATACGATATGTTCGCAAAAACAAACAGGTTCCAGACAGCTGCTTCAATTAATTATTGGATAATTCGCTAATTACAATCAACGCTTTGTTTATATTAGAATATTGCCTTTCTTATTATTAAGTAATGCGTTTTGACAACTTTAATTATCCCAATAAATTTGAAAAACCGGCCAAGTGCGTATATGTCTAAGCACATAAACCTACTACATACACAGACAGACGAACGAACATAAAGATTGTATAATATACTATTTTTGGCAAAATAGCTAAAACTAACCTTGGTGGTTTATCATGCGACCACCATAAAAGTCAAAAACATTTTTTTACTTTAGGCAGTTAATCATATAAGTTACTTCGTACTCTATACAATTGAACTAAAATAATTGCACCAAGCAAGTTTTTATAGCTTCGATATTGTCAGCATCTCTACTATCATTATATTAATGCGTGAAGCAAAAACTTTATACGCCTTTTTACGGAAATTGCGCGGACGGAGGAATATGAAATTTCGCACACTTGTAGTTTAAAGTAGCGACAAATGCTAGTTTTTGTTTTTATTATGCATAAAAATACATAGAAGCAATATAAAAAACATTACACACCACACTACCACCATGTATTTGAAACACACGCGCAAATGTGCTGCTCTCTTGTCAGTGTAGCCTTGGCGAAATCTATGATTATAGAAGTATAGTTATTGACAACAGAACCTTAATAATGGGCGAAAAAGAATGGGAGAAAAGAAAGAAAAGTTTATGTGAAGAAATAACGACATATTTACATTTTAAGAATTTGTACGCCGTATTTTCAGCAAACAAGGTAATGTGAGAGAGAGAGCTGAAGGGAGTGTTTCCTTGCCAACCAACCCTCTGGCAATGTTAATTCGATATCCAGAACCGGGAGTACCGCCCAAGTGAATCCGTCAATGTGCCCCACTTGCAACGCATATTGAAAGTACACTTGGCCGGATGCCTGAGCGATTCTGAAACATTTTCTTGAAATATTTTTTCTTTGAAATGAGTAATGCCAAGTACCAACGATTACAATTACCAACGGGCCAGTGATCCGGGCCCAGTGTACGCAGATTAATGTAGCAGAACAAAATATTTATTATAACGATTTTACATTAGAATCTGCCCACGAAAGGTGTCCCCTAATCATGACGCATTTATTGTTTAAATAACCTTGAGCTAATCGTTTTCGCTCGATGAGTGAGAATGCAGGTGACACACTTCGCCACCAATCCTCATCCTGACTGTGTTACACGACAGTAACCACTTCACGTTAAGTAAGCTTGTGGCATGAACTCTTTCTGTTTACCCACTCGCGGCAATAGAAAGAGTAGTCTTCTGTTGTTACTCAAAGGTGGAATAATAAAATTTAGTATTCAGCTTCTAGCAACACAGAGACAGAAAAATATATACATACACGCGTAGAAATGATTTAGTAGTAATAAAAAAATCCAAAATGAAACCGGAGGATTATTCAAAATGTGCCACAGATAAGATTAGAGATACCACAGTATTACTACATCAATATTTCCTGCAATTAGTAATTACTGGTAGTGAAAGCGAAATTTCGTTCGCGTTGCATAGTCGACGTCTTTGTTAGTGAATTACAACGCGGCGGTGTCAGACCCTTCCTTTCGCCTTTACTCCTCTATCCCAAGGAAATGACGTCATTTATCGAGATAAAAAGTATTCTATGTATCGATTCGAAATATAAGCTAGCGCTGTGTCGAGTTATATTTAAATTCGTAGTAGTTTTCTGGTGATGCTCTAAGATGGACTATTTTTTTAAAATTCATTGTACAAACTCTAATCCATTATAGATTTGTTACATTATATGTGCATAGAAGATAGATAAGATTCCCTTGAAATATAAATAATGTAACTTCATCTATGCAAGTGAAACTCGCCTCTGTATCCCGTTTCCCTTCTGTTCATTACTAAACTATGTTCCGGTTCACTACGTGAGTAATTCTTCGACGAAGTAAATTTCAGCGTTGAACTTCGATTTGAGCAAAACGCTTGTACGTTGTTGCGGTACAACAGCACTGCGAGTTTCTAATTAGTTGGATGTTAATTAGATTCTAGAGTTTAACATTACGTCTAGACGCTGCGTCTTATTATAACTACGCAATTTCTTTTCTGTCGTTTGTTTCTGAATAGCGTTTTTGAGAACATCGCTTTTTATATATATTTTTATAAGTATCGAATGTCGAATCATCGCCATGTTGCATGAACTCATTGCTGGGTTCGGGCTGCTCTATTTACGTTATATGTATCATGCTTGTTGTTTCATACATCTCTTAATGTACTGGTTTCTTCACATGTTGTGCTTCACCGTCAGTATATAATAATTTTAGCATTATGCCCATGAAGTTAGAAATACTTCCTACATAATGATTTCAGGGTAGAATTTGAAGCTCCGCCATCGAAATAAGACTCGACTACGTCAATTAATCTACAACGATTTCAATAGATTTTATGGATGGGTTCCTATGCCTTAATACTCATTCACTTGCCTTAAGTTTTACATAAACAGCATATAAATAATGTCAATTTTCCACCATTCATAGGCAAAGCAATATATAGTAAGGTATATATTATGGCAGCTATGTGACTGGTAAGACCGCGACGCCATGGTCTAATCTAATGCAAGATATTTTGAAGAAAGCTTAGGTGATTGTTGCAAGTTGCGGATTGATGAAGCTAAATTTGTTTGTCAGGATCGTAGCAGGTGGAATCCATCCAGATCCATCGTCTCTGTCTACCCCAATAGGAAACAGGCGTGACGGTATGTATGTATACGAAACACGGCTTAATTCTTCACTGGTCGTAATCGTCAAAATTTTTGTAAGCCTAGTCATCCAATCTAGAATTTGAATCATTTCAATGTCTCACTCTTTTAACAAGTAATTTAGAGGTAAGTGGGTGATATTTTTGTTCCAGTTTAGTGATGAGCCATTTTGTCTGTTCTCTATTACGTGGTGGTTCGTTCAAGTCTCTGGACACGCGTAAGGTCGGTGGGAGAAGCCTTTTGTAATTATTGATTAATTTATCATTGAAGTTAATACACAGCTGTTGAGGTGTTATGTATTCCTGGTACTTGGATTGGAGTGATGATGAAGATCTTGAGCTTCGGTGAGAGATTATTTTAAATTATCCGATAATATGTTGCGATTTATTTATTTTCTTATGATAAATAAAATTAATTTTGCCTTTGAGTATTCGCACGGTCAGATTTTCGTATTTCAAGGCCTTTCGTGTCTGTATCTAAAATAATATCTATTATAAAACAATAATTTTAAATCTGTGGGGGTGTCGTATATGCACAATGAATCTATTAACAAAAAAAACATCAGGGGAGCTATTCGGAGAAGCAGATTTCAAAAATGCAAGTTACAGAGATTTCCTGAACGGATTTAAATGAAACTCGATACAGAGTTAGTTAGAGCTAGGTGGCCGAGTCAACACTTAGGATACTTTTATCCTGACAAATGACATTGTTTCCGAGGGATACACCGAGCACAGCCAAAGAGACGGCGCTGTCGTCGCGTTTATTTTCAGGCCCAGTCGGTGGGCAGAAATCATAACTTTTCATCAGCGTCCCACTGCTGAGCTCGGACCTCCCTTTTACAAAGAAACGGACAGTTTACCCCGCAGGCGGATTGACGCGTTTGACACATCGATGATCTCGAAATGCAGTTATTATCATGTTGTTTTACACCGTCAGCACATAATAATAATAATTGTAACAATATGCACATTAGGTCAAACAACTGCAAATGCAGTGGGGTATGCCTTATGGCCAGGATTCAAATCCGCGCCGTATTAATTTGAGACGCCAATGTGCTAGATACTAAGCTATCATGGCTGTATTATATGTAATCTGGTTTCAAATAGTTTTAAGTGTAAACTTAAATGTGATTCACTTTCTTACCTATCGAGTTGCTTAGATACTTGACGGCCTCTGTGGTTGAGCGGGCTAAGCCTTTGCCGGCCTACCTCACTGCAACGCAGAGGCTCCGGGTTCGATTCCTGGTATAGTAAATTTCGCAAACGTATTTTCTCCGTTATTTACTATGGTCTGGGTGTCTGGGATCGGCCCTAGAGTAGTCAGTTGTATATTACCCATAACACAAGCGTAACTTGCTTAATTTGGGGATATACAATATGTTTGTTTGTCTGCCGATTATTTATTTATACGATTATTTTAAGGCACATTTACAGCTGCTGAAAAGATCTTCGTATTATAATAGAACCGCTATCACTGCTCAATTTTCCAATCCAACTCACAATTGAGTTCTCAGCAAAAACATCTAAACCGCGGTGCAGAATATAGCAAAAACATCGTAACCACGATCGGGAAGTCACGACGGCATACGTATGCAAAACTTTAATATACTCGTGTACTTGTTCGTACAATATTATTGAATGTTACTAGTGTGGTTTTCGTTTTTATTATTACATCCTACATTTTTCTGTTTCTTGTGCTTTATATTTTAATGCTTTTACTTATTTATTTATAATTATTGTTTTTTTTATGTTTAGCACGTGTCGCATGCCATTTGTGATTTAAGAGGTGGACACTGAATATCAGTGCTGTGTCGGATATGTTTCGACACAGCAATATGCTGAGTACAACTAGTTGCACAAAACATTTTATTATGTGCCAACTAACTAACAACAAAAACTAATGACAGTTGCCATAAATATTGTGTCATTGACACCACTTAATTTGAATATGGTACTTATCCCAAAAAGGTTTTATATATTATATGCACTTCTAAAAACTTTTCGATTCGTCTAGGTAGTCTTTCATTTTGAACGAATATGCCAAAAAGATCTTTTTAAACTCCTTTCCTTTCGTCGACGATATTGATTCAATTTAGCTGGACCGTGTATATCAGTTTAAAGTAAGTTACAGTGACATCTTTCATGTTAGTGCCTGAAACGTTTTCCCTTATTATATGTGGGAAAATAGGTCGACTCGAAGTGGGTTAATCTGGTCATTGGTAAGGTTTCATACAGTAAAGGACTGAATACGCTATACGCATTTACATGAATCAATGCGCCAATTACACGCCTGCAGTCGAACGGATTGGCCAACGCTTTATTTGCGGTTCACTGCGGTTTTTGACTTCATTAACATAATGACGGATTTTATATGAGATTAGGCAATGTGTTATGCGGTAGGCAAACAAATAACTCTTATTATTTCGTCATCGTTTTTGCTAACGTTTTTCATTAAATTTTTGTTTCAATGTGTATTTTAAAGGCACGTGTGTTTAATATACGATACGCTATGTGTCAGTCAATTATACATTTAGTATGTTTTGCAAGAAAATAATATATTTTTTAACTAAGACTTTTTTCTATTTATATCAATTATCCCACCGAATGTTTTGAAGGGGGCACCACTGCCAGAACTCCTTTAAGAATCTTGGATAGATTTATTATTTCAGAAAAGCATAAGATCCAGAATGTCGCGTCGACTTCATTAAATACATTTTAATACTTCTACTTTAAAATCTCAGTACATAATTTTATACGTCCACCAAATTTTTGATCCCAAACAAAAATGTTTGTGAAAAATTCCCAATTCTAGAAACTCTGCCACTGGTAACATTATTTATCTGTAAAAAAATACATTCTAACCCCTTGTTAACACTACTTTTTCGGTAGCAAGAAAGTGACGAAGGAAATTGACAGTGCGAATATCAAATGTTCAAATAAGTAACATCCAACCTCGCGCTGCTCATTTTTCGCGCCATTTTCGTGTTTGCTGCCGTAGAAATGTCCATAATGTGAGATGAATTCGCCATAATAACCGGAAAAAATATAAAACCCTATGGTGCTGCATCACTTTGAGCAAACAATAGGCCATTTCACTTCCAACAAATGATCTACTTTAAACCGTTTGGACGTGACTACTAATCTGAGTAACAACTAAATTATCTGTGAAATTATCCAGTAACTATGTTTCACTTATGAGTAATCACTGTATACTAAACCATGTTGCGACACTGAAACGAGCTTGAGGTGTTTACTATTACTAGAAGATCCCAAATGCCTATTTTGTTCTTTATTTTAAACTATCAATAGCAGCGAAACTAGGACGGCTAAAGAGTTGAACCGGGATATAAGCTAACTCTGTGACGAGTTTCATTTAAATCCGTTCTGTAGTTTTCCCATAATGTTTGTTACAGGATGGACACATACAAATTTTCTAGAAGATGCATTTCCACAATCTCCTGGTCCGAATCCCCCCTGATATTTTTTACATTTTTAAACCCATTGTACAAACACGAACCATTTAAAGATTTATTATATTATAAATTAGTGTTCTTACAATTACATAAATCCAAATGAAAATGCCCTTGCATTAATAACGTAGTTGTAAACACAATTAAATTATGTATATATTACCTACATAATTGTACGTGATTTATTTTTAACCAATTGAATTAATTAATTATATTACATTAAGTAATTCAATCGAATGAAATTAATTTAATTATTAAAAAGGATAAAATCAAATAAATTAATTACACTTAAAATGTTTTGTCAAGCTTTTCACAATACATCACTGAAACATCCAAATGAATTACTCATTCCAGAGAGACGTACGGACGACGTGCTATTACGTTGTGTACATTTGTTTTACTGTAGTGATCCTGAAATATTATTAGATACTTTGAGTGACATTAATTTTTTCTAGCTACAAAATAAATGTATTTTTTTATTGGTGCAGCAGATAAGCTGACTGCTCATAGGAGTTGCTTCACGTCGGCAAGGCGTCCGATCACTGTCGCTTATAGTCATTCGCAACATCGGAGGTGCTGCCAATGTGCCGCCGGCCTCGAAGACCCGGCTAGTAATGCCATAACTTAAAGGTTGTTATGGCGGTATGCTTTATTCCAGGGGTCATGGGTCATTCCGTCCGGGCTGAAGGTTTATACGCCAGGAAGCCCACAGACGGAACCTCTAGAGGAATGGCCAGAGTGTTTTTAGTGAGTATCCCCGACCGCACGTGGCAATAGCAATCCTGCGGGGTCGCTAATGCCATCCCGATGTGGCGATCCCTGCACGACTCACCGCGTTACTCACTCGGTGGTTGGTCCTCATGCAAATTTCCCCTGGTATAAAAGGGGTAATGGCTATCCAGGCGCGCAAGAGCCCTACCACCTAGTTGTTTTACCGCCTCTTACGACAGGCCTCCCGGCCGCAGAAGTTTGAATTCTTTCCTCCTGCACAGATATAAGGCTTCCTTGTTAAGTGCTTTGTTACAGGTAACAACATAGCACCCTGTTCCAGTGGTCCTACCATGAACGGAGAACTCGATTCGTATGCAACAATGACTAATGTGCAACTCATAATCGAGATGTGCTGACTCACGAGACCTTTTGCCTGAAATGTATACGATGATCTAATTTCGTCTCGACTTGTTTTTATTTTAATACAATTTATGGCGCTTTGTATGCATCGAGAATTTTATTGAAACGGGTGGGCTTGAAGGTTAATTTCGTGAGATAATTTACGGGGTATTGCCCTTTTAGTTTTAAATATTGTTTATAGCGGCTAAAGGAAACTGAAAGCCGTGATTGTTCAGCAAATAGCGCACTTGCGTCTTAGATGATACACACTGCCTAAATGGTGCACACCTAGGCAGTTTTATAATCTTATGTGCATATTGTTACAATTTCTACGTGCTGATAGTAAACAGGGATGCCACCATCGAGATGACCGATGTGTTCAACTCGCTAGGCTAAGCAAAGCAAATAAAATAACAAAGTTACAAATAAAAATTGAGGGACCTGAGCCCAGCCTTGGGACGTCTATAGGCTGTTTTTATTCAAGGAAGCTTTGTTACGTTAGTATATCATCGTCTTAACGGCTTGTTCATTTCCTTAGTAAGGATCTACTACGCAGAGCATTATAGGAAGCTCGAGCTGAGCTATAGTTAGAATTTACTTGCAGTGTTTTCGATTTCTTTCGTGTAACTATTTATATAGTCTACCTTTTATACTACATTTAATGTTGACATGAGCTAGCTTGATGCATCAGTTTCTTTTATATTAAAAGAAGATATTTTTGCTATGATTAGATTGTCGCTTCCTTTATTCTTTTTTATTTATGCATCTGGAAGAGCGGACATTAACCCGATACGCTTGTAATTTGTCTGTTATGATAATTGAAATTGATGTTAAGGTTAACACGCTCAGTTACACTGGGCTTATCAATAACATATTTTGTTTAACTTTGATTCTTGGAGTTGTGCGTCGGTGAGAACATTCTAGAGGCAGAGTAGAGAGGCTCCATAGTAGCGGCCGGTGGTAGGGCGCCGTACCGTGAAGGCTTCGCGTTTTTCATGCGCCTTCAGCGAGCGCAGTACACCTCGTACCAAGAGCCGCAGCGAATGGCGATCTCGATCGACCTTGCTCCAATTTTACGAACGAATTACGAAGTACACTTAATTTTTAATTAATGGCCATTCAAGTCCGCGGTATTGCCGCCATTTTATGATATCCTGGTATTAAAACTGAATTACATTGTTACGCTTTTCCGTGTACTTTAAAAGGATGGTAGTTGCACGAATTAATATTTTTTTGTGTTTTCAAGGAAACATGTAGATCGAATCTGCTACCACTTATACTATCGACGATTTTATGCAGGATATCTATCATATCTTATTATCTATTTATTTGCCTTATTACTAACAAAAAATATACAAACTCCAAACAAGTTATTTCAGTCTTGTTAATGGTAAGATAATAAAAGATAGTAAGATTCTATATTTTCTCTATCCTTATTATCTTTACCTATTCTATATATCATTTAAACCCTGTACGACTTAGTGTGTTAGTATAGTGAGTATATTATATACTAGCGGTCTCGCCAGACGTTGTCCTGCCCGTAAAAAGTAAAATCTAGAACCCGATTCCAGCGCCATTAACATTATTGAAGTTTAAGTAGGGATCCCTAATTTTTACTATATACCCTATATTAATTAAGGAATAATGTAGAGTTCGAAGGGTGGAAGAATTTTTGAAATCGGTCTAGTAGTTTTCAAGTTTATTCGTTACAAACATACAATTTTTTCCTCTTTATAATATTACTATAGACAAAAATAAATAAAAGCAACATGAAATATTTTGCTATTTTATCTATGTGAAAAACATTTTGTTTGGATGTTTACTTGTTTCATGTTAAAGTCCTGGGGATGAAACGATGTTTTTTCCGGTAGTAGAACATGTCGAAAAGCAGAATAGATTTCAGGGAAAGGCATTTGAAGACACAAGCCAAGTCGCTTAGAAAATTCTCTTATAGAACACTAGGGATTACCGCGTGGTTTCCCTTGAGGACAGTTTCGATATTTCTCGTGAAACATCGAGCACTTTTCCAGTATAAAAAGTACCCTATGTTTATTCTCGTTATTGAGACGACACACGTATTGAGTTTTCGAAATGTTGATGTGTATAATACGGCCGGCGTAACCTGGCAAATGTGAACATAGGCTCTGCAAACTTTAGAGCATGTACACTCGTGTGATGAGTGGGCATACGACTCTTCAGTGAATGCAATTGGTCGCCCTTCATCCCTGTATTTTTTCATTGCTTTGTATTAGTTGGTCACTGTATTTTCTTCACGAGTTTACATGCGCTAAAGTTCGCAGAGCCTATGTTCACATTCGCCAAGATACGCCGGCCGTATTATATCGGTAGCTCAAATAAACAATTAATAGGTTGGTTTATAAATCTAATAGATAACATTTATTATGTAGACTAAGATATGGATAGTTATCTTTACGGCTGAGATAACGTAGTCTTACCCAGAAAAGATATTGGTGATATCGAAATGAAATTATCGTGTTTATATCTTCGTCCTTAGGTTATCTTCAATCGGGCGATTATAACCATGTCTTAAGATTGTTATCACGTTTTACAATCATTGCTGTAATTGACCTTTAATGGCTGTACACTGATAATTGCTTTGTGTTTTTTTTTGTTTCTAGTATCAATAGATCTACATGTATTTATATGTGACTAGCTGTGGCCGCGATTTCGTATGCGATGCGATCGAAAGAATAACGCCAAAATATGATGTTGTTACGACCGACAAAGACAAATTCACACCTGTATTAACTTCCAGCATTGAAAGAAAGAAAAGAAAGAAAGAATTATTTTTATTTTAGGACAAATAAACATTTTAACAACACTGAGTAAAGTAAAAGATAACAGTATCGATATAAGTCCTAAAATTGGACCCAGACTCAGCGTAATGCTAGCTGCTAAGGCCAGCGCAGTTCTTCCGCCTGGGACCAGCAGGTGGAGTCACGGAGGACGATACAACACAAATAAAATATCGGTATAGTTTAATATTAAAAAAAAAAAGAATGCATTGTGAGTTCTTTTGTTTACTTTGTGTTTAAAATTTGTAGTTATAAAAATAGCCCATTGTGTATTATATTCTTTTATGTTAATCATAAACCAGGTGTTATTCTAGGAAATTCAGTCCACGCGGTCGAGCAGACATATAGCATTTGTACAATATAAAGGAATGCTCCAATGGAGAGATCGGCAGAGTCAAGCGATAACCACAAGCGAGACGCGCGCAAAGTCCGTCATTACTGACGGACTTTGCGCGTGTTATTGGATCGTGCATTACGTTTGCACTGGTTGTGTTCAGTTATATTTCTAACTGTGTTATACGTGTTTGTATAGTTCTAATAAATTCTATAGTAATTCCAACGTCATTTTAATTCGAGTCCTGCAAGTCGTAACAATATAATGACACACGGCCTATACCCGAAGTGGGACCTTAACAGGCGTCTATAAATCATATTAATTATTGCGTTTTTTTATCTATATGTGATTTGTAAAGGTACAAAACAGCCGTATTATCTTTGTTATAACGCCATGTATTTATATTTTGGGTAATTTAAACAACCTTTATCTATCACATTCTTTTGTTTGTGTGTATGTCACTGAACTCTTAATCGATTGGACTGATTTTGATGAAACCTTTCGTGCCTGTTCAAGTGGGTACGGGTATGGTTTAAATTCACAAATGGACCCGGTAGGTGGCGCTGCAAACGGCTTCTAAATTTAATTTCTTAGGGCATGGCAACGTCTATTGGGCCCTCTATTATTTTCATAAATTACAAGTATATCAATCTGATGTATTCGGTATATTACTACAAAATTTAATCAGTATCCATTCAGCATTATTGCCTAAAAGGGTCACAAACATTAATCGTCACAAATTAGTGCGATAGGCTTAATACATGGGTTCGATGCCCGTTTGGAGCAAAATATTGGGTGTTTCTTTTTGCGACATAAAGGTAGAAATAAATAAGATAACTTCATGTCATATTGAACCATATCCCAATACTCATTTACATTATATGGTGGCCATTTTTCAGTGTTGCGCAGATCCACTGCTCCGCTGCATGACAATATACTATTAAATTCCTTCCTATTATTTCACGCCAAATAGTTTCAAAGGAAAATGCATGTGACACAAAGACAGACAGCCGTACCGCAAACACGAATGTATACGCATTCCTTTTTCTGATAAAATAGCTACAAAACCTTAAAGAAGTTGCAAACGCAATTATAAAACGTAATGAATTTGCAAAACAATTTGCATACGCATGCGAGTAATATAATCTTGCCTCAAACGTACAAACTACGGCGCTAATGACAACTACATACAACAATAGCATACATTCGCGTCTTATTCAGCAATCGCGAGCGCTGCGTTTGTTTTGCATGAGTTATGCCAAGTATGGCTTAAATAGAACTAGCCATTGATGTAGCAATATTATTGTTACATCAATGGAACTATCTTCCTTAATGGTAGTATTTTAATTTTCATACATACATACATACATAACTTCACGCCAACTTCAACACTACAAAAAAAAAAAAATAATAGGTTCCAGTCTCCCTTAAGAAAGCAGCAGCGCATTTGTATCACCTTTGGTGTTCCAAATGTCCATAGGCGATGGTAACCTCTTTCTATCAAGTGGGCCGTCTGCCAGTCTGCTGAACGCCTGCAATAAAAAAAAATGATAATAAAAAATAGTTTTTTAAACTGATTTCCTAGAACTATGTTCATGTAAAAAGTGACGACTGCAATAATTAATATCTTTTTCTCTCTTTTATTTCATTTTACCCCAATTATATACAATTGTACATAGTAGTAGTAGACGTAATTTTTAATTTATGTCCAAAAACGTTCTCCACGGAAACTTATCTTCTATGTAAAATAAATAAAAAGAATGAATTGAAAACAAATTTACCGATTTTGATGAATTCAAAAACGGAACTGACAAGTGGCGCTAGGATCGGGTCCTGGAATTATTATTTATCAGGGCAGAACAACGTCTACCGGGACCTCTAGTTTTCAATAAAAACATTTGATTTTGATTGGAGATTTCAGCAGTAGTCTATTTCAACATTTCATCAAAATCTGTCTTTAACTCATTTATAATAATAGTATTAATACATCAGTAGATCTTTACCCAGTAGACCCAGAGGTTCCGGGTTCGATTCCCGGTATAGTAAATTTCGGAAACGTATTTTCTCCGTTATTTACCATGGTCTGGGTGTCTGGGATCGGCCCCAGAGTGGTCCGTTGTATATTACCCATAACACAAGCGTAACTTGCTTAATTTGGGGATATGCAGTGTGTGTGTATGTCTGCCGATTATTATTATTATTATTATCTTTATTTAAGCAATAATTCATGGGAATCTTTCATACGCATGAAGGGTGGAGTTTTTTAAATTATTAAATCGCCTTCTCTATTGTATTTCAAGGCAAAGGGGTTCGCTGTTTTCTACTATATTAATATATTATAATTTCTTATTAAAACTACTAGTAAACTTAGATCTAAGCTATGAGTGTGGTTTTATATATATTTTATAACTAATGCTTGTATATGAAATATATACAAGCCAACATTTTTACTGACCATTGTTCCTGTTATTGATCTTCTGAATCATTATTACCGCGGCGTATCGTAGAAAGAGTGGAGGTGGAAACCACAAGAGTCATCCGTCAGGCTGCAGTGGGCGAGTGGCGCGGGTGCGGGGCACCCACAGAGCTAACGCCTCGCGCCCAATGAGCCGATCAACGATGTCATAACAACTTATTTCCTGTCTTTTTTGCATTCCTAGTCCGTTACTTAGTTCGAAATGCACAACAAATTGGGGAGCGGACAATCACATCAATTCAAAATCAAATACTTTTAGCAACATACAAACCTATGACGTCACAAGTATATAATAAGGCATTCATAAAATTATTTTTATCACGGTATTTGAAAAGTGCGATAGTATTCATTTAACGCTCGATCTTGCCTGCCTGGAGGCAGAAGAAAAGAAACATCAGCCCATGTTTTCATCGAATGCGGAGAGGTGGCCGAATACAGGGCGAAGTATCTCGACGCCCCAGGTAGCCCCTGTGAAGTGTTCAGCGACGTTAAGAAACTATTTGACTTCTTGGAGGAGCTAGACTGGATGGAGTTTACCCTCATCTCACCTCGCATGTAAAATAGACGCTTTGATGTCAAGTTGCGGAAACCACCCGCAGGAGGAACGCTTGTTCTTTTATACATAAATAATGTTAGAATGTATTAGGATGTGTCCACATTTTATTTGAACAATAAAGAAGACGTACACACCAAAGCTCGAGCAAAACTATAAACGACCTCTGTGGTTGAGTGGGCTAACCACACCTTTGCCGGCCTGCCTCGATACAACGCACACGCTTCAGAGTGCGTGTATTAATTTGGTAAATCCCGTGAACAATTTTTTTACGTTATTAATAGGTGATGGGCCAAAGACTTGTCTGTTGCATATAACCACAACACAAATGTAACTGACTATATTGGGATATGCAATATTTATGTTTTATAAATACGTATTAATTAGCTGGTACACAATATATTAAGCCTAATATATTAATTATATGAAAAATAATAAATGTAAGCATACGAGAACAAGCGTTTGCAATATCTATAAACAGCTGGCGACAACGATCTCCCAGCGCGTTGGTCTGCGAATTATTCTATTCATGATAAGTACCAAGTGATGTACGTCACAGTTCAGACCGAACTGCAATAGATATAAAGATTATAAGAATAATTGAATACGTCGATAAATAAGAACCTAATGTGTAATGTCAAATGAATGAAAATAAAGTAACTCATTTAAAATGAGAATAGTTTTTAGTTTTGTTTTCAAAATGTTAAAAAGCCTACATAGGTTTAACAGCGGTTTATTTTGTTATTGCTGCTTGCAAAAACCATTTCTGTAATTGCAATATTTACAGAAGTTCTTAAAAAAATATGTCACAGATGACCGCTCGCTAGAAACGTTGCGTTGCAAAATATTTGATAAAATCGGTCTATAAACAATTTCAAAACAAAAATGTTTGCTTCCATATTATTTAAATTGTAAATTCACTTATTTAAACATAACGCCACTGTAATTTGATATTGCTAGATTATTTAAATGATATTTTTTTATTAATTTACATTAATCAGCAAAATGGTGCGCAAGGATTGTGTTGCACTTGGCACTTAGTGCTAAAGATACAACATGTCTATGTGGTAGAGCTTTTATTATTTTAAATTTATTGTCGAATATGCTTACATTCATATAGACATTTGACTGTGGCACAGAAACCTCATGGGCTTATTCGTGCCGCAGGGAGTCGTGTACACAATATTGTTAGATCCAAAATAGGAGCAGAGGCGAGTAATTGTCATCATCCTTGTAGTGTATGGTTCTGTTTCAGTCCCAGGTCTGCACATAGGAGCCTGATGGCCCGCTTTGGGAATCAATATAGAATCTTTTCAGATTATATTTTATCGATTTGTGGTTATTTTTGTACTTTGATTGCAGGTCCTCTGGGAGATAATTTACAATGATTGGTCTCATATATTCCTTGCGCCTTGTCCCCTACACGCTATTATATTTTGGAATCGTCAATAGGCGTCCGATCTCGGTCTCGTGTTGTTAGGCCTTGTTTTGTAACTAATAGTTTTGGTTTATTACATTCTGTTAGTATTAAAATGGTAGCCTTGTCAGAAATTCAAACTTCTGGAATCCTTATTTTGATCCAGCTCGTTGGGCTGACTCGTTCGGCGTGATACCACGCTCTCACGGAATATCAGCGTGAAATGGTTAGGCTTAGGCTAATTGTGTTTAGTACGATGACTGAGAGCCGCCTCCCCCTCTTCTATCTCGTCTGCCCCCGTATCATTCCCTTGTCCAATCCTTTGTATCGCTTCCCAAAGGTTGTCATCCCATTGGCTTCGCCTCTGGTGTCACGAACATATGGCATTCACTTGCCTTACCATCGGTTGAATTTTGACCTTACTTATATGTAGGAACGGTCGGTAAGTTATAGGAACCGACCAAAAGGCGATTAGTGACTTTTTTCTATTAAGTGGCCCGTCTGCCTGTTTGCCGAATTCGCAATAAAAAACAAAGCTACCAAAATTATTAAAACGATGAAAATGGCAAATCACAGGAAAATACTTGGAATTTAGTGTTGTTTTTTCATTTCATCGAGTTTCAAATCACAATGATTCTAAAGAAGTTTCACTTTAATAAAAGAGGTCTTGAATCCCCGGGAGCACCTAGCTTAGTGATATTATAGATCAGTATTATATAATAGCAGCCCATATCCCAGTGCTGGGCTCGGGGCCGCCCACTATATGGGGAACGGACAGTATACCCGCCACGTTTGTCCACGGCGGCTTGGCAGGTTTCACACATCGGTTATCTTGAGGTGCAGGTTGGCAATTACGCTAACATTATAAATTACTGTTCAACTACAATTAATTAATACGCTTTGTGACTGGTTGTACAAATGACGCCATAATTAGCAACGCTCATATGCAATCCTAAAAAAAAGCTTCAGCGTTTTTTAAGTTGATAAAAAGTAACAAGTTGATTTGACTGTCAAACCCTATCGGCACGGCTGCCAGTATTAGACTAAGAAATGTGTTTTTACATCGTTAAATTATTTGAAATCCAGTTGTTATTGTTCCGTTTGTACCGGAATTCGGAGTCCAAGCCAACGGCAATAAATCCTCGCTTAAACGACGCGTGTCTATTTCGTAACAACGCGAACTATTTATATTGTTTTTATACTGAACAGCCGTCTAATCCAGTGGTTTTGTGCTCTTGACCGGCTTTTTGCCCAAACACAACGGAGGCGGGCCGCTGCGGCGGCATTCGTGGCTACTATTGACTACTTTTGTACATATTCATTACTACTAGTGCTAGCGAAACTTCGTACGCATTGCCACGACGACATGCTCGTTAGTGAACTCCAACGGTGGCAGCAGAAAACCGCAACCCCATATTCTTTGACTATATTCTATATATTGGCATGAAAAATATAGTATGTAGTGACCGGAGATATCGAGTCCGCCATGTAAAAACGTTGTAAGCGACAAAATGTGGGTATTTCGCTTTTTTAATGTGGCATACAGCTTAAATAATTTAGATCCCAATACAAAGGTCGTTAGGCTCATATCTGCGATAATACCAAGTTATGAACACTAGTGGTCGTCCAGTGGTCGAAATTCGACAATAATTAATTTAAATTATAAGTTTGTACATTATAAAGGTTCTGTTGTCAAAAACTATACTTCTATAATCACAGATTTCACCAAGGCTACACTGTTAATTTCACTTGAACAATAAGCAAAAGAGTATATATACGTGTGTGTGTCAAATACATGGTAGTGTGTGTAATGTTTTTTTAATTGATTTAATGTATTTTTATGTATATTTAAAAAAAAAATTAGCATTCTGTACTCCTTTTCTATATAGACTATAAGTTCTGTACTCCTTCTCTATATAGACTATAAGTTCTGTACTCCTTCTCTATATAGACTATAAGTTCTGTACTCCTTCTCTATATAGACTATAAGTTCTGTACTCCTTCTCTATATAGACTATAAGTTCTGTACTCCTTCTCTATATAGACTATAAGTTCTGTACTCCTTCTCTATAGAGACTATAAGTTCTGTACTCCTTCTCTATATAGACTATAAGTTCTGTACTCTTTCTCTATATAGACTATAAGTTCTGTACTCCTTCTCTATATAGACTATAAGTTCTGTACTCTTTCTCTATATAGACTATAAGTTCTGTACTCTTTCTCTATATAGACTATAAGTTCTGTACTCCTTCTCTATATAGACTATAAGTTCTGTACTCCTTCTGTATATAGACTATAAGGGTGCGAAATTTCATACTCCTCCGTCCGCGCAATTTTCGTAAAAAGGGTACAAAGTTTTTGCTTCACGTATTAATATAATGATGATACTAAAAATCGGAGATCTATAAAGTTATTCAAAATCCCATACTTATATATATTTTTTTTATTCGAATTAAGACAAACACACATTGTATATCCGCAAATCAAGCAAGTTGTGCTTATTATATTTTATACTTATTATTATATATACAATCGTATATAAAGCCTAGACCATGGCAAATAACGGAGAAAATTCGTCTCTGAAATTTTGCCACGCCACGAATCGAACCCGGAGTCCCTGCGTTGCAGTGAGGTAAGCCGTCAAAAGTTTAGTCCGCTCAATTACAAGCCGTCAAATCTATAAGTAAGTACCTACCTATTGAGTGTATTAAAAAATAAATTTTGTATTGGTTATGCCGCTTACGGTTTTCTTTGACATTGGATTCCACATAAGCTAGTCTCCACGTAATGCCCTTACAAACAGACAAAATATCTAAAAGCTACATTTTCGGAATCTGTTGGTCCGAATTAGTCTCCTCGATTTTTCTCCTCTTTTTGGAATTCTTAATCCAAATTCTATGCAACTAATGAATTTATTACATAGATAGATGTTCAACGATACACAAACAAAAATACAATGTGCATATTAAATTAGGCAGTTCATTAAAACAAAACATTGATCAAGTTCAGATTTTAATTATCCTTTATTCGTTCTTACATTGGTTTTAACTAATTATATCATGTTTTATACTAATTAGACTTATATCACTTTTATCCGTTTCAAATCGTGTGTTTACCTTATATGGCAGAAGCCACGTACCGTTTCAATAGTAAAATCAAATCAGAATATTTTTATTTCTAGTTACTTTTATTTTGTGTTTTTTACAAGGTTTTGTATAAATAGTTTCACGTTAAATCTTCCCTATTGAATAAGGGTGGACAACCAAAGATTGTTTGGAAGAGATTGTTTTAATATTTTTAAGTGTTTTGTTTTTGTGTTGGTATACACTCAAAAGTATTGTATTGTATTAATAAGCGTATTTTTTCAATATATAGGCTACTTCCAGCTCTCTTTGTATGTCTATAACTTCTTTAATGTCTTAATCCCACTCTATTATCGTATCTGTCCACTTTACAATGTTTTTCCCCGTCACATATTATCTAGTCCAATTTTTCAACTCTAAGTATTTAAAAATGTATTATGGAAATATACCTAATTCTATTTGTAATTCAAAAAGCTGTTGTTTTTGACGAAAATGACGACAACATACCTCATATTCATTTCAGATTTTTAATAGGTTAACAATCATTCCGGGGATAGCCAACAATCGTGTAGTTTACCTTACCTAGATCTAATCAAACACTTTGTACCTATAAACACAATTATATACATAATTATATGCCTAATTAACCTTACCTTACCTAGAAAATACATGAAATAAAAATATGCAGCTCAAAAACCGTCGTATAAAACCATCTGTCCATAATTATGTATAAACAAACTAAACTTAGTCAAACTAAAGGTTACAATTAAGATGTTGAAAATTCAATGTAAATAGTGTTGAGCTGACTGACGTCTGATACACCTCGCCATACATTGCACACCGTATGGAGTATGGAGCGACGAGCGTGAACGGCGCACCAATGCGGCGCCGCCTGTACGTCAGCTGTGCGTAGTACGTAGTATGGCCCAGTAGTACGTGCGTAATGCATATGTCATAGGCAGATTATAGAAATGCAGATTTCATTCAATCATTTCAAATTCTTGGAGGAAAATGATCAGGTTACGGAGTATGTTATAAAAATTAAAAATGAATAAACATTGCCTTCAATAAAGTATAATAATAATAGCCCATAAGCGTCCGTTTGCCTTCGTCTTCTTCTCCAAAATGAATTATTGGGATTCACATATCGGTTATCTCGATGTTCAAGTTTCATCACGATGGTCTGCTTCACTGTTAGCAAGCAGTAATTGTTACAACATGCACATTGATAGAAAACTGTCTAAATAGTCCATACTTACCGATCAGGGATTCAAAACCATGTCATTTATAAAACGAGATTAGTCTGTGCTTATTTGTTATATAAAGAGAAAAAATATATTTTTGTATGTTTGTAACGAATAAACTCAAAAACGACTGGACACATATTCAAAATTCTTTCACCATTAGAATGCTACATTATCCCTGATTATATTAATTAATAGAAAAATAAGAAATCCCTACTAAAACTTCAATAATGTGTAAAAAAAATAGTGTTTAAGTGGGCCCGGGGATGATCCTCGAGTCTTATAACATAATATACCAAGCAATAAATATATTTTTGAAAATCGACCCTAACTGATTTAAAAATATGTTGCTAATACGTTTGTGATTCAATAATAATAGAACTGGCCAAAGGTATGGAGTAGTTGTCTGGTTGCTATGCAAATTGACAAATGGGCTGCTGACGGGTATCACATTGACGCGTAGTCTCACGACCCGTATAGTTGTGGGCTATCTAATGGCACGTTGCAAGCGGCTGCGCCGGCGCACGCCGCGCCGATGCGCATGCGGTGATTCATACAATTTTCATTCATCATTTACTGCAACGTTATCGCTGCTACCTGGAATATAGTAATCTTATTCCGTTTGGATAATCATTTATTAGAAAAATCAATTTAGTGAAGGAAATTTCACTAAAAACACATAAATTCTCAACGTCAATTCAAATACGAAAAGAATGTTACGGCGTAGATTCGTAGATTTGTAGTAGTAAAAGTACGTTATTGGCCAGTTCCTATATCTTACCGACCATTCATTTGCCTTACTATCGATTAAAATTTGACCTCCATCCATACAAGTAAGATCAAAATTCAACCAATGACAGAGCAAATTACTGAATAAGAAAGATAATATCATAAGACTTTGACGAGATTTTCATTGGCAGTTAGCTGATGTTATAAGCAGTAACATAGGCTACTTTTATTTTAGAAAAAAAAGGAAGGTCCTCGCCTTACCGGAAAACAAATTAAATTCCACACTGACGACGTCGCGGGTAACAGCTAGTTGAAAATGTGCTCATATATTATACACAATATTTGTTTATTGTCTTTCGTAGACGAACAAGCCTATGGACCACTTGATGGAAAGTGGTTACCGTCAAAACTGTACGCTTGCAACACCAAAAGTGTTGCCAATGTGATGTTGGCCTCGAAGGGAGTGATAGGAACCTGGCCATTGATGTCGGAGTACAACCCAGCTTTATGCGGGAGCATACTCTTGTTTGTCGTCTATTACGACAATTATTTCTCCAAACCTGCACGGACGTTCTTAGTATTTAACATATTGTATACAGGTGTACTGTGTGCTTCATTTTACATATTTTCACTCTCTCTGGTAGGTGACACTCTCAATGAATTCTAAAAAAAGTTCATACATAAAAATTGGGCTTTCATGTACCTTGTTATCATTATACTTTTTTTTTTTTTTTTTAGATATCATAAATCATAATAACAATAATCTTAATTATTTTAATGTTTTGTGGTGTGCAGAGATATACATCAAAAAAACTTAATTAATACTTAAACAATAAGTAATTAATATGCTATTTGACTCGGTTAAAGATATGACTTGTTACATTCTTACTTTTTGGACTTTCAGTAGTAAGACGATAAAAAATATATCAACTGTTTCGACCGCTTAGAAATGTTTGTTAACATTTCGAACATCTGAGTGTTGCACTGAATAAATTAATTACTACGACGCCTCTTTTTTTATTATTTCTTGTCTAAATACTTTATTCTAAGAATCGCGTTTAATACCCGGACGTTATATGCTAACGTCATCTTTTATATCATATAAAATTGTTCCAATACAAAACTCACGTAAAGACATCGAAGCATATGAACAATAACATTTATAATGGCTTAGTTAACAGTTTGAACGAAACGTGTGTCCCATACGAATTAAGAGCTTAAACCGACAGGCGCGGGAACACGGAGAATGAGGAAATGACCAATAGAAGTAAGTGGCCGCGGAACGGAAGCGCAGCCCAAGCCACGGCTCCTCAACACTTCACGTGTTGTATATAGATTACATCAGAAATAAATGTGTTTTAGCCTTTTAGAATCTATTATGTCCGTGCAGAAATGGAGAAAGAATACTAATTCCTGGGGTCGGAAGGCATGTCGTATGAGACGAGAGAAGAACCCACAGCCAGATGGGAGTTCATTTGCTCGTTGGCTAGTATATGCCACCATAACAACCTTGAGTTATGTTCAGGCATCAGTGGTCAGGTTCCATCCCCTTCGAGGCTGGCGGCATATTAGTAACACTTTTGGTGTTATAAATTTGTGTAAGTGACGATAATCACTTTCCATTATGCAAACCGTCAGCCTTTGTGCTGTAGGTACAACAGAAGTATGAAGATAATAACATTTTTGAACATTAATAGCGCGCTGCTATTAAGTACTTTTAAAGTTATCTCTTTATACAACGGTAATATCCGGTTCGAAGGAATTTAATTAAGAACGAATTATGTAAGTCAAAATCAGATGGCAGGAAGTGTTTGTTTTGAATACAAAATTATTAAAGTATTTTCATAAAAGATTAGAGTTTTGTCCTTTGATCGTTGAAAATTTTTTATAGCGCTACCCAGAGTTTTCCCTGCGGCTACGTTGCGTGACAAACCCCTAGCTCTATGTTACATATATATTAAACATATTATTTTGTTATTTTATTATATATTGTTTTCCCAAAAACTACTGTTTCTAGTTCACTACAATAACAAAGAAACCCCAACGGCGGAGCGAAATAGAGGCGAGTCGCCTCGAAACTGATTTGAAGTAATATAAGTAATGAGATGTTGTAAGACAATGTAGGCATTTGTCAGTGAATTGAAAAACCGCGATTGCAGTGCCATCTATTTTGCTAATCCGTTTATTCCATAGAAACGACATTATTTTTCGGGATAAAAACGCCCCGTGATATGAGTTGCTCCGATTCAAGTTTCACTTAAAACCGTTCAGTAGTTTTTACGTGATGCTCTAACAGACAGACATACAGACAAACGTTCTAAAAGTTGCATTTTTGGAATTAGCCCCCTGATTTTTTTCACATTTTCAAACGCAATGTACAAACAAACCATCTGACGCAATATGTGATGTTTCCAGTGTGGGCAAACTGAACCTGGTGGACTTGGCTGGCAGCGAGCGGCAGCGCAAGACGGGCGCGTCCGCGGACCGGCTGCGCGAGGCCTCCCGCATCAACCAGGCGCTCTCCTCGCTCGGGAACGTCATCTCCGCACTCGCCGAGAACAGCCCGCATGTGCCTTACAGGTGAACGATGCTCCCGCTACGTTGGCACCCCACCACTCACATCTATTCTATTATCACCCACCATTCATAGAAATGTATGTAAAATATTGTAAAGAATATATTCCTTCCCATACACCATAGCATTTTCGTGAATAACGGTACCCAGCACAGGATAAGTGCTGACATCCGACTGTAATACTCTGGTGTGGTGTTGTTTAAGGATGCATGTTACAATAACTACAAATATTAACTACATATAAAATAATTAGATTGAAAAAATATAGCACATTTCTGAATATCGCAAAAAACTCAAGTGGCTGCCAATCTCGCTTCGCCGGCTCATCTTCTACATTTATTAAGGAATATTTCAACTTCCTTCATACATCACACACCTTCGATTTGCACTCCTGTAATACCCTCCTGTTAAAGGCACGTCAACAAACATCACATCACATCGACAAATCCTTCGCTGTGCCGGTTGTTTGCCTTTGGAACTTTTTACCCATAGATGTCAGAAAAGCTAAACCGCTTGCCATATTTTAAAAAATCTGTCAATAAACATTATCTTAGTTTATAATAAAATACTGTCTTTTCTATTTTTCTTAGCTACGCTTTTGACTGTCCACATTGTTCTGTTCGTCCTTTTTTATTTTACTTCTTTTTAATTTAATTATACCTAAGGTGTTAAAACTGTCCTCTCAGTCAGCTTGCCTGGAAAAGATCGCTTTAAGCGATAAGGTCGCCTTTTGTTTTTCCGTTAAATTATTGTAATTATTCATTCTGTAATTCTTTATTTTGGTGAACAATAAAGTGTTTTCTATTCTATTCTTTAATAGGACAGGCGTTAAATAACTGATTTTTAAAAAATCATGTTATAAATAGGTTAAATTACAATAATCATATTCAGTCCAGTGGTTCAGTACTTAATGTCAGCGATCTGCTATCTATAAAAGATTTATTTATCTATGTTATATTTTAATTAATGTAAAGTGAACTAATGCATAAATCACTTTACGTTAAGTATTGTTTGTAAGTAATGAACGGTGTGTGATGTTTGTCCGTCTGTCCGTGTACTAGGGACTCAAAGCTGACCCGCATCCTGCAGGACTCGCTGGGCGGCAACAGCAAGACGATCATGATCGCGAACATCGGCCCCGCCTCCTACAACTACGACGAGACCATCACCACGCTCCGATACGCCCACAGAGCCAAAGGTACGATATTGCCGGGAGCAGGGAAACAGCAAAGCTGATGGAAAGTGGCCACCGTCGGCTATTAAAGTTTGCAATACATTTTAGGAAGACCTTGTCGTAGCGTAGAAAAATGTGTAAGCGAAGTATATCAGATTTGTTCAGTATTAGAGAAATTCTGCTTTTATGTTGATGTTTGTTTTCTCTTTATTCTTATCTCTCTTCCGATCTAAAATATGAAAGTGACACTGAACGTTTTAATAATAGCCAAAAAGAAATAAAGCAGCAATATAACGGTCGTTTATTTACTTTTTACATAGTCCTCTTAACATTTATGTCTCTGTCGGGTTGCGTGGAGGCGCTGCAGGTGAATTGCCTACAGTGTATCCCGTGATACCTCACAAAGACGCAGGGGGGCAGTAGACAGTGTACGAGTACACACAACTCCTTCTTCAGTGAAGGAGTATGCAGAATCGGCTCTTGGGTACATACCGCTAGACGAAAAGCTCAGGGCAAGCGCACAAAACACCACTGTTAAGAAACTTTTTAAAACTTGACCTAAACTGAATACAATTGATGTCAAATTTCTTTCAATGGTATGTTGAAAGTTTGAATAGAACCTGTCAATATTCATATTTTATTATTCGCCAGACTCCAAAAGTTATAGGAATACATAAACTTGCAGCAATAAAGAACAAGCCGGTTCGCAACGAGGACCCGAAGGACGCGAAACTGCGCGAGTACCAGGCGGAGATCGAGCGGCTGAGAGCGCTCATCGAACAGAGGAAGGCCCACGAGAGGAAGCCCAGGAAGGCCGTCAAGCCGAAGCCCCAGCCCACGCAGGACAACTGTGAGCCATCCTCATATTTACGCTTCTTCTTTTGATTAATATCTATTTTGCCATAAATTGGACAAAATTTCAACCTTAATTAGAAACATTAAGCAAATTAGACTTTAGAATAAATCTAATGCATTAGAATCATACACATTTTGAAAATCTCACGTGAAATCGCGAGACGGGGGAGGGGATTGAGCCAAAATGCACGATATCTCACTCTGGGGGTTGGTTGGAAAATCGCCAAAAATACTTCGCGTAATTAATGGGACCCCATTAGTCCCGGAGGACAAAATTCTAATTTCAAAACTATGGACGGATTTTAATGTCATTATCACAGATACCTAATTTTACGGCGTATACTTCCTGGAGTCCATAATTTCTATTTTCTTTTCGTTATTTTTTTATTTATTGTCAGTCCTTTTCTAAATATCTATCTGTCTTTTCCTTCCTGAACGTTCTATTCTAGAATCATCTATCCCTTTCTAAAATGTATCTGTCCTTGTCTATTGCTTCCAGAATCTTCTACCTTTTTCTAAAAGTCTTGATTATGTTTGAATGTTTCATATTGTTTATTATCTAGACTCTACACCATTTGATTTGGTATTTTTTAATGTAAGATAAGCGAGAAAACCCTATAACAAATATAACGTAATATATATATATATAATTTTGTACTTTAAAATGTGTAGCCGAAGAAGAGACCGTGAGCATCGAGCACGAGCACATTTTGGCCGAATCGACGATAGAGCAAGAGAAGTCGCGCACCGAGGAGCTGGAGCAGGAGATCCGCGCGCTGGAGGAGCGGCTGGTGCAGGGCGGCGGCGGCGCCGGCAAGGACCTCCTCAACAACCTGAACGAGAGCCAGATCATCCTCGAGCAGCGCAACCTGGAGATCGGCGAGCGGCGGAAGCGCGAGGTGGAGATGCAGCAGCGGATCGACCTCGAGGAGGAGACGACCGCCATCGTGACGTTGACGTTCGCGACGCTGCAGCAGGAGGTGGACCACAAGACGCAGCGGCTGAAGAAGTGCGTGGGCAAGTACGCGTGCCTGCGCGAGGAGATGGTGGAGCTGCGCGAGGCGCACGACGCGGAGCGGCGCGAGCGCGAGGCGGCGCAGGCGGCGCTCATCGCCGAGCTGCGCCGGCGGCTGCTCGTCGCCGACGCGTTCGTGCCGCTCGCCGGCCGGCCCGTCGTGCTGCGCGCCCACTACAACGACGACAGCGACGCCTGGGAGCTGCGCGACCACGGGTGCGTTGCCCATTTGCCCACGGAAGATTCATTTCATTTTATATCGCTAATTAAGCCAACCCCCGTCTATCTGTAAACAACATAAATTACAAAACTTGACCAAAAAGGCCGGAATAACCAACATGGTCAAAATTACCAAAAAGGCCACAGAGACCGACATGACCAAAGTGACGGAATAGGCAAAAACAACACAAAAACGGCCAAAATAAACAAATTAACCAAAAAGGCCAAAATAACCGACATGGCCAAAAGGACCAAAAAGGCCAAAATGACCGACATGGCCAAAATGACCAAAAAGGCCAAAATGACCAAAAAGGCCAAAATGACCGACATGGCCACAGTGACCGACGTGTCCAAAATGACGCAAGAGGCAAAACGACCAAAAAGGCCAAAATGACCGACATGGCCACAGTGACCGACGTGTCCAAAATGACGCAATAGGCAAAACGACCAAAAAGGCCAAAATGACCAAAAAGGCCAAAATGACGGAATAGACAAAAACGACCAAAAAGGCCAAAATGACCGACATGGCCAAAATGACCAAAAAGGCCAAAATGATCAAAAAGGCCAAAATAACCAAAAAGGCAACAATGACCGAAATTATCAAAAAGGCCAAAATAGTCAAAATGACCAAAACGGCCAAAATGACTGACATGGGCAAAGTGAAAATTATCCCTTGTCCACCCTCAGTATTTAATTTACATACGTACCGATTTTCAGCCAAATCGGCCCATTAGTTCTTCCGTAAAAGCATAACAAACAGAAAGACAAATATATTTTTATCCCGGAAACTATTCCATTTTTCGGGATAAAAAGTATCCTATGTTCATTCTCGACATCGAAAACATATATATACTGAGTTTGAGCCAAATCGGTCCAGTAGTTTTTACGTGAAAACGGAACAGACAAACAGAGTTACTTTCGCATTTATAATATTAATAATAGGGATTGATTATTTAGTGTTCAAAATTTCTATTTTGTATGATTAATTTGACTTAACTATATAGCTTTACTTAAGACGAGGATTAAAAAAAAATATTTTTCCAATATTCAAAAGTTCACATTTTTGAAAGAATAAAATACACTTCTAAAATCGAAGATGCTTTAAGGTCAGTATAGTAAAACTTGAACCGAAAATTGAATACCAAACTTTAATTTCGACGATTTTAAATACTTTTTTAAAATTACTATTATATTTCAATTTTTTTTGTAGTTTTTTATTTTATATTCATATGTATCTTCTTTGAGATGAATCACAGATTTTTTTTATAACTGGAGACGTAGTGTTAGTTGAAGTATCGTTTGATGGCCGCAGTGGCGTGGAGCCGCTGGCGTCGCGGCCGCTGGCGGGCGGCGGGCGGCGGCGGCCCACGAGCGTGGCCGCCGCCGCGCAGCGGCTGCCGCGGCAGCGCGCCGAGAACCTGCTCGAGCTGCGCCCGCTGCCGCTGCCGCCCACCACGCGCGCCTACGTGCCCCCGCCGCCGCCGCCCAAGCACGCGCACAGCCAGGTATAAATAACAAAACACCGTAGAACGGGGTGGATAGAAATTGCGGGGCGAATGGTAATAAAGCCGGGAAAAAATTTTGTACCACAACCACCAGTTCTTTGGAAGAGAAATTCTTTAGTTTTAAAATATCAAGAAAATAGTTTCTTGATATTTTAAAACTACAACATTTTTTCAAAGAAATGGCAACCCTGATTTTGTCGTGAAGTTTTTAAAATCTCGTTTGAATTTTACTGGTCAAATGATGTGATTTTGAGCTCCTTAAAAGATGGTGATTTTTTATACGAAAGGCGTTTTTTATTACAGTACAAATTTGTGTCAAGTGATCTTTGGTTTATCAAGATTAAGTTTTTATATACCAGTTAGTATAATTTTTATTTAAATTTGGTATAATAGAAGAAAATAAAGTATTGTATAAATTTTACAAAATTCTGAGGTAAATAGAAACGGGAAAGGGATGAATAGATACGGCGTAAAGGTTAATAGGAACGGGAAGGGGTTTAATAGAAACAGGAAAGGGGTCATTAGAAAAACGCTATTGACGGTTGTCACAACTTGTATTGCGTGAATGTTCCTCCAGTCTATCTACCTATAATTAAAGGTTAAATACAATAAAATAAAACTACGTTTTACGGTTATCAAAAGCGACTCATACTAACTTTAATATTTTATTACGATGTTTAAGAGTGTCTAGCATTCTTGAAAATCTTGGAAAAAATATAATATAACTAGTTATATATATAAATAAATGTTTTCAAGTAGGTTGTAAGTTAAATTTTGTAAAAACACAATTTTCGAAATTGGAGATAGACAACCCTAGAAAATTTTGCTATAAAATGAGAAATTAAGCATACCTTTGCTAATTTAAAAATGTAAAACCAACCTAGACTCATAAAATAATTGCTTTCAGAATTAGTAAATTACTCCAAAACTATACGAAAATCTTTTCTAAAGTTCAAAAATGTCTCTATTCACCCCATCGTACGGTACTTCAAATAGGTCCTGTTCCACCATTACCTGTTCCAAACCAATCACTACTGAGAAGATAAACTGACGTCCTTTTAATGTTTTTACTCTTGTTTGCAGCCCGTCCCGCCGTCGGCGAAGAGGGAGGCGGACGTGGAGGCGGCGGCGCCCCCCGCGCGCAGGGCCCCCCGCGGGCCCCCGCGACCCCCCACCGCCCACCACCGCCTGGGCACCGCCGGGGTGCGGTAATCCCCCGGACCCCCCACACCTAACACCAATCACTACATCCTGCCGAATAGTACGTCGAAATATTTGACAACCTCTCTATTGCGGGACACACTCAATTTCACTTTGGTCATTAGCGACTGCAGTGTTCCAAGTCTAAAATTGAAAGGTCGTTGCTTTTACATGAAAGCAAAAACAAAATGGCAACAACTGAAAGTTAAAATAACGTTCAGAAACAACACTTCATAAATGTAAAGAGTTTTAAACAAATTGACCCATCACTATCTGTCTCTTTCGCTTACGCACAAAACGTAGTGCCGTCTCGTTCGCACAATACCAAAGAGTTAAACATGCGACAGACGCGACAACCCATGTGTGCGAGTGAAAACAATAAGAGGTGGGTCAGCTGGTTATTCAAAAAATCTATGTTAGTAATTACACAGTATTCACTTTTATGTCTACGATATTTATTTTGAAACCATAGATCAACCAAAACATACAATTGAAAAACACAATATTATATAAAAAATGAAAAATAAATTGATATATGTCGTCAAATCAATTGTAACATAGAATTGCTATTATACCTAGCAAAGTTTAATTGAGTGTTTAACCTGGATGTCGTTTGTGTATTGCTGTACTTATTTGAGAATTTGCAAACAACATAAGTAGAGCTGTCATAAACCCTCAAAAATGATCTAAATTACAGTATGTTCGTAAACTCATCTCTCACGGAGACCAGACTCCAAAAATAGTACAACTGTACACAGCTAAGTATCGTCCAGTTTGTCCCAACTTAATAATTAGTAATAAGTACTGTTATAATACTGCCGTGAAGCAGATATGTTCGTATAATGAATGAAAAGAAAGAACACTACTTATCTCTTTCACTCGCACACAAATATATTGCTGTCTCATTTACTCTAAGTTGAGAAAAAATATTTTTAGATCACATATTTATATAAAAAGAGTTATTTCTTCGCGCTCTAAATAAATACAATTCTAGCAATAAATGAAAATTTCAAGAAAAATATATTGGTTTTTAGTCTATAGGTATTTGGAGTACTCACTTGTTGCAATTGTGCGAGTGAAAAAGCAATATATTTTGTACGCGTTTGAAAGAGATGGGTAATGATGTTATTGTATGAAGTTCACTGTTCAAGCGGCAGTAACTTAAATTTAATAGTAATAATAACGATCGAGTGAGCTTGTCTGGTACAGACCAGGCGAACGAATTAATACGGAAAACTATGTTTTATTCTAATAATTCTTTTTGTATGTAAATTGAATTAATAAAGTAAGAAATGAGGCTTAAAAAAATTGCGTTGGTGTTTGTTCATCCTGGTTTTCTGGTCTGTATCAGGACGAAAAGTAACTCGATATATTTCGTCGCTCGGACGAAATTGTTAGAGTTACGTAGCTCGTCACAGAATCCGAACGTTTTCAGTTAACTCAGGGTTACAACAAAAATTGTCAAGTTCTTGCCATTTGGGACTCTATGTAAATGGCATATGGCAACACCAAGTGCAAATAAAGACACGAACAACGCAGCAAACGACCCTCGATATACACGAATATTATATCCGCCTTTGGGATAGATGATGTGTATATCTTTATGAATGGTTTTCGTTGTAATCCTCTTTAATGCGTTTATGTTATTGTTGACGGCCTCAAAATGGGGCCGTCGAGTACTTGCGTATATTTTTGTACGAAATGCGATCCGCTTCTTCAGCTTGTGTGTGAATTCGCTGCGGGTCAGACATGTTTACAGATACACAGACATTTCATTAATTTAATTATACTTGTCATTAAGCTTCTCGTATTCACAAATATATGTATCGATTTCGTTTTAAATTAATCGATTAAGTCGCTAATACAATCGCCCTACGAAAGTGTATAAGGACATGTTTATACGTAGGTATTTTTAAATTTTCATCTAGGCTGTTTGAAAATTTTATATTTAGTGCTATTACCTTTGGGGTACATAAAGGAAACTACTCCATTGTTGACCCCTCCCCCTCCTCCCTTCAATTTTAATTTATTCAAGATATCAAGAAATATTAATATGTCTAATTATTATTATTTATTATTAATTTTATAACCATATATAATAATATTATTATCATTTTATGTCTACTAAGTAAAAAAATAAGGTCTTTTAATATCTTGAATAAATTAATGGGGTGCCAACAATAGTATAGTTTACCTTATTTGTGTATTTTTATTGTACTGCGTTAAATCTAGAAATTAATATAGAAATATATTTTATGAGTTAGATCTAACTTTTGAGTTTTGGGACTAAGAACTATGAAACATTTAATTTTAAAAAAATCTATCCAAGTAATAGATTTAGTAAAGTAGATAAAGAAAAATATTTATTTTATTACATACAAGTAGATGCGGTATTCTTTGAAAATCGGTATTAATACTGCGGTCTCCTTGTTAAATGATTCACAATATTTTTATCCCCTAAATATTAGTATGAACAAGGCATTTGAGTAATGGGTAAAATAGTTTTAGCACTTTTTAGTTTAATATAAAGTGAATTTGTGAATAGGAGGAGTTTGAGTCATCATAATTAACATTTGTGTACGATTTTTATAATTGACGTCGGCTTGGTGTAGGGTGTAAATAGCTCTCGTGATTAATTTATACGGCGATAGATATAGTGGTCACAAATTCCAATGCGTCGATCGCACTCTATAATAATTTCCTAAGGAAAGTGTCCCTCCCTTACAACTTGCGTTTCAACCACACAAATAGAAATATGAACAACTAATGTAAGGAGAATAATAGAATAAACGACCAGTAATTAAAGAGATACATTACATGGGGTTTCAGAGGTAGTTTCTTAAATCTTACGTCTAGAGAGCGGTACAAGGCAGTCTTTTACGTTTTGATGTAGCAAAACACCACTACACCTTCAAGTATCTTTATGCTATCAAGTTTAGACAATTTTAGTCTAACAATATGTTGATTGAAGTCTAGTGATTATTTGCTGTAACAAAACGCAAGAGAAAAACTACTTGCAATTCAGGAGCTTATTAGAGTTATGTTCATAACTGGACGATATGGGTAAATCAGTAATTCTCAAATATATGATTAATCAAATATTTGTGAATTGAAATAGTATGAAAAATATTACATTGAGCGATGTATTTTCGGGAGATTTCCTTAGGAAGTGTATAACAATGCGATCGGCGCGGCGTTGATCTCAGTTGTGTTAATCCCAGTATTTAGAAGGGCAAAGACGCTTTCGTATTTATTTAGTCACTTTGTAATGAATGAACGCACGAGCGGTCAAAGACCAACGCGCAGAGGAGGCTCCAGGTAACCAAACTGCCATTTGTCAACTAATTAAACAAATGTCATTTCTAATAGCTTCTATAAAATGCAGATGGAAAGTAGTTAATATTTTTCTATTGATTTGTTATAGGGTTTGATTTCAAATATAACATAGAAAAAGTATATTTATTAAAATTAACAAATGCTCTGTAATAGAAGTAACTGTAGAACAAGTTAAATGTGTATGCGCCTAAATTTAAACTATATTTTTTGGTTCGTTTGATTTTAAATCCTGTAAATAACATAAAAAAAAGCGAATATATCTACTACAATGCCATATACGTTGGCCTTTATGAAGCAGAGAGTCTATTAAACCTCCATCACAGTATTTGCTTTTAAATGAGAGCTTCTAATACTTGAATAATGAAGTAAATCAAAGATGAATACCTAAGAAAATAGCACATACAAATACATACCACTGTTGAGAGCTTGAAGGGCAAGGTTAGCCTTCTGCCTCCGAAATGCGCCTGAACTTGTCGTAATCGATTTTTATCCGAATTTTTAGTTCGTGTTTAGTCCAATTTAGGTTGTTTTATACATCGATTTTATTTTAATTGTTGTTGTTTTGTAAAGTTTTATATTTTGAGCTTCGATAGCCGCGTTTGTCGAGGCAAGTGATATTAGATATATTAATGCAACTTTGGGGCGGTGATTGATTCGCGTAGTCCTTATATCCCTTTGAATAAGACATTAATAAAATCTTAAAAAACGTTTTGAAATATAATGGTATTTATGCGTTTTTACATTTATTTGCACGCGATCAGTCTCCGTCTATAATTATTTTATTTCTTAGATTTCCAATGAATTGTTAACCGGCACGTAGCAGCCACAATGTATCCGAATGTTATGTTCAAATGTGTTACCAAAGACGAAAATGATCCATTCCACGAGTCCACTGAAACTTATTAAATTCATATTATCTGCAACTATGTTCCTTAACGTGGCTGCCTCATGCTGACCAATGCAACACAATCACGTTTGTCTTCTTTTTCCCATCTGCAGATCTAGCACTCTCGGCTTATTTCTATGTTGCTCACATTTTTGGTGTAATTATGTTAAAATATTGCTGAATTGGTTTTAAGGGAGATATATTTTTTGGTCAGCATAGGGGGAGTTTATATCATAAATATTTCACGAAAAAATATTATTGGCTGAATTCAAATTACGGGAGCAGCGCACTCGTATTAAATATAAATTAATAATGAATCAATAAACAATTTAATCCTTATTTATGAACAGTCATTCTATCTTGTAAATAAAGCGCCATCTTTCGGATTTGGCTAATTTCACAATGACACCGGCGCTTCTCTCGCACTTTGAATTGTCCATTCTGCAAATTACTATTTTATTGTTTCTAGACACGGTTTCTAGTCAATGTTTCTTGTATAACAAATATTGTAAATAATTATCCTATGTACTTTAGGTATTTAACGAATAAAGGAAAATAGTGTAGTTAGGTTGCTAATGTTCGCACAACGTTTTCTGTAAATCAGAAGTGAACTGTTGAGATTAAACTAAAAATGGATTCAAACAATTCTTTATTTGTGTTGTTTGTTATTAAAGATATATTAATTTTGTCCTTGAGTCAGTAACAGTATATGGATATATGGATGAAGTTATTCAATATTTTGTATTGTCTGAATTGGCTTTATATGTTTATTTTAAATTGAACGTAAATCATGTGATATATTATTTGGAAACCGCTAGTCAGCTGTGCCGCATATGCGCTTATACTCACTAATAAAGATGTTTTAAATTTTAGTATTTTGTTTATTCATTTATTTTTAAACCCTGACAAAACCAACATCATCATTAAACGGACATTGAAAATATTTATCAACGCGATAAAAACGTGCCATAAAATGCATCATTATACAAAACCCCATTTCAATTTTAAGTTGCATACTTTATGAGTCCATTTAATCAAAGGTTTATTAGGTATTACATTTTATTAGAAAACTGAAGCCGGTGTAGCCATCAGTAAAAATAAATACATTTAGAAGAAGATTGAGCAGATATTTCAACAGAATGAAGGATCAATAAATAACATAAATGGCACATGATTACCATCAGATAATGGCAGTCCAATATACATAGACTGTCTGCCTGCAATACACATAAATAGAATTGTAATGCTATGAAATTAAAATTACGTCACAGCTCTTTGTTTGACCTACAGAATATTTCCAATTGCAACATGGCGTCCACCGGGAGACCGTGCGAGTTGGCTGCCACCTGTATTGCTATCATAAACATAATTATACTCTACAACCGCTATACTCAAGCTGCGGCTCGCCAGGAATACTGTATAGTTGTAGAATATAATGAATTCACATTCGTAATATCTTTGGTTTTGCCTAAGTCCATAGACGACGATAAAATATTAATACGCAATCTTTTATGAGAAAAAGGTTGAATATAATATGACTGTACTTATAGCGGAAATATAACCTGAATCCTTGCACTATAAAAATGGAAGCTCCACCAACCTTGAGATCAGCCCTCTCCTGGCTTGGTTCAGGGTGCACTCGGGAACTCAGGAACAGCACACGGCACTATATCCACACTTTATAGCACAAATGTACATAGATTAGGTTTATAAATATAAAAGTTTTGGCACGGCCAGTAATAATTAATTAAGTTTTGTAAATGGCGAGCGCACTGCTGTCCATTGGCCGTCGCCTCACACAGAAAGAGGGTAGTCAACAAAATCAGCGGAGCGCTGTTTTACCCACTTAATATAGGCAAGGACAGAACAGCTACTCTAAAACGATCTTTATATATATTTTTTATCTAATCGTGGGTATTCACTGCACTCCTAAACGATTGGACCGATTTTGATGGGTTTTTGTGTCTTTAAATGGGTACCGGAATGGTTTAAGTCGGCAATATTCAACCTTTTTGTTATATGGGTTACATAGATGTAATTAGATAAGGTACTGCGAGCCACTACATATATTTATTATAATTATTAAAATATAAAAGAGGCTTGCGACCCACCTGATGGAAAGTAGTTACCGTCCTCTATAGGACTTTTGCAATACCAGAGGTCTTGCCAATGTACAATTGTACGTACAACTATTAGTATGTCAGAGAAGCCACTAACAAAAGCTCGGCGGGCCACATTTGCCTCGCGGACCGCAGCTTGGGTATATAGCTAGTTTAAATTCACAATTAAACCTTTTATTTTTTTAGGGCCGGACGTCTATTGAGCTGCGTAACATTCATAATAATGATTATAACAATGAATATCCCACAACACCCCACGCAAGCTTTTCGAAATTACGAGCCATTTATTGTCAAAAGCTTGCTAACAGACACCGTGTGCCTGTTAGCCTGGCCAGGCCATTGTCAGTGCATTTCGGACAATTTTATGACATTATTCATAAATGATCCCAAGTTCACTCCGCTTTTATGGCCTGTAGTGTTAAACGAGAACGACATATTAGATTGAACTAATATTACTATCGCTAATGTTTTTGGTCTTGTTTGCAATAGATTGTTGCGCAATAGGCAGTTTTTATATAAAATTATCTTTTACGGAGCTGATTATAGCTAAGTTCGAAAATTTGGCGCGGTCTGGATAACTAAAGTACTCCATTGTGTACTTAACCCTTGTGCAAGGAACAATGGTGGCGTCGGCGACCGTTAGGAGAAAGGACCAAGGCGAAGAGTTGGATTCGATTGGTTAAGTAGTTGCTATACCAAATAGCTATGCTTCATTCCCCCTTTACAAATTTGTGTAGTAAATATAGTTCGCGCCACGTAAAAAGAACGCTGGCTCTGAACCTGCGCAGTGAGCGTTTTATTAATCAAATTGGTGGTATGAAGGGGGCGAGACGGGGTGACACTTGAGGATGCGACTGTACACCTGCGCAGACACATCCCCTCCACTACCGCTCAGCGTTCTTTTTACGTGGCGGGACCTATACCTAATTATAAAGGGCATTCTACATTCTTACAAAACCAAGACAAACTAGAATGTACATACATTACATAAATCTTTACGGGAATGTAAAGGGTTTATAATATTCTACATTACAGTCTTCGATATGCGTGGCGGGTATACCGTCCGGTACGGCTTGAGCCCGAACCCAGCAGTGGGACGTTTAAAGGCTGTTATTATAATTATTATTTTGAATTTCAATTTAGTAATAAATGTGAATCCTGATTCTGACATTATTCTTGCATTACTCTGGCTACTTCAATTTTACATAAGTATGATATAATTATCAGTTTGTGATATTTAAATGTATGGGTTTATTGATATGGCAATATCAGTTCAACGTTTATTGATCTATAACGAATATAATTTGAATTTTGATAAAACTCGTTTATTTATATAAAATCTATAATAAAAAACTATTACAGAAAAATACTAACACTATTTCTGAACGTTTTGTTACTTGGGGTAGTGATGTGCGTGATTTCGTATCGACAGTATATTATAATTTTGACAAATGTCAAACATCGTTTTGATTTCCGGTTTCGGTAGTACTGGAGGCAATATATGAAGAACTATAAATCATATCTGAATTTCATAAGCTCCATTGTAAAGTATCTTTTATGTGAACAGAATCGTTGTAAATATACTAATTGACTTATCACAAAGAGCAAATAAAGTTCAGAATATACTGATTGGATGGTGTCATCAAAATTGTTTTATTTAAGAAGCTTTTTTAATTACCAAAACCTAATCAAAAGTTTATCAGTTTCGCCTAGAGAAGGGTTCATTAGAGAGAGATTTTTAAGAGGCCTAATCGCCAGTTGCTATGGATTTTCAGAATAAAAAGTAGCGCAGATTTTAAGTCTCAGAATTTGCTATCTTTCAGCGAAATTGGCCCAGTATTTTATTACTAATTTATCAAATATAATCAAATTTTATTGACATAATGTTTCCTACAAGTAATGTTTTTTTTCATTTCATTGTTCAAATTTAGTGACTCCGATGCCTTTGGCATGATTTATTCGATACCAAAGTTAAACCAACAGATTAATATTAAAAAGCAATAAAAACTTGAAACACTAAAAAGGGAAGAGACAAGTTTTAAGTAAAGTCGAATTTCTATCAGGTCAACGAATAATAAGATATATAGAGCCTTCAGAAACCTGCCCTTTTTACAAGTGTCTATGTAAAATATTTTTTCCGTCAGTTACATGAATGGTATACCACACCTTATTTGTATTTTCGCAATTTTACTAATCAAAATTAATTTCACTGTGCCAATAGTCTCGACGTAGACAAGAATAATATTGTGATGAAAGTATTCAAAGTCAGTGTCCGAAACCTGAAACAGGAATGACGAAATATAAAAATAAAAAGAGGGTGTCTCGGGACGCCCGACAGAAGTCATAACTTGCGTGAGAGAAAGAAAGCCATACAGACTGGCGCCGTAACGCGTTACGTAACGAAGCGGTTTATCCTCCCATAAGAAGTTACGATTTCAATAAATAGGGGTAACAACACAACATTCACAAAATGTTTTTTTTATGTTAAATTGTTTTCGAGTGAATATTTAGTAAAATCACATCTAGGAAAATAGTCGCACGAGTTTTACAATATATAAAATGTTACGGTATTCATTCATTCACCAAACTAGTCCAATAGATTTGACGTGACTTCGGAACAAATATAAAAAAAATGTGAAGTTATTAAATTACAATATGAAAAACCGTTAATTCAAAATTTATCGATCAAACTATCGATACCAGGGAGAAATATACTAGCGTCACTATTTTTGTAACCGTCGCCCAAATTTAAAAGTTTGTCGGCTTTGTTTTAATCAATTCAATCACAAAATGTGAAAAATTATTTTATTTGTATAAGTTGCAACGAAAATGTTGGGAAAACTAAAGGACTATCAAGTTGTAGACGTTTTCTGCGCCGGCACATTCTATAAAGTGAAACACAAGGTCACCAACAACATATTCGCGTGGAAAGCGTACGATTGTTCGACGTACACCGACGAACAAATTCAAAACGTCGTGAACGAAGTCAAAACCATTAGTAAATTGAGTTCAAGCAACTTACTGCGATACTACGAAACGATATTGCACGAACCCACGAAGACATTGTACTTTGTCCTTGAATATAACTCTTGGCGAAGTTTGCGGGAACTGATCGACGAATGCAAGGCCACCGGCAAGTACATCTCTGAGGGTTTCATCTGGCGTCTCCTTCATGAACTCGCCCGTGCCCACAAAGTGATAGAGGACCTCAAGATCATTGTGTTAACAAAATGCTTTACGCCAGACGCTATCTTTGTAAACACCAATGGCGAAATTCGCGTGAATTGTTTCGATTTGACATCAGCAAGCTCAGAAGATGTAGTACGGCAGATAGGAGAAGTCATTCGGATACTTTCCTACGAACTAGGCGCATGTGACGACAACATCAAGCAGTTCCACTACAGTGACGATTTGAGGGATGTAGTCAGTTTTCTGGTGGACGGTCGCAACTCTAATATGCGTCCAGAAGTGGTGCTGTATCACCCCACAGTCCTGACAAACCTAGAAATGCATTCCAGCCTGCAAAACTTGGGTGATATACTAATGTATAAAGAATACTCTCAAACATCTGAACTCAACAAATGTGACTCTGAAAAGGCAGTTGAGATGTGTAAGGTGGTGGAACCTCTGCCTAGGACACACCTGGCAGTCCTAGAGAGCCCCATCTACATGAACATAAGCCCGAAAGGGAAAAAGAATCATGGAATTGTTGAGGCGAACCTGAGTAATGGACCATTGTCCCCTACATTAGCTGCATTGGCATTGGAGTTGCCTGGCTATGTTCCCAGGTGCAGGAAGCCTTACACTGGTATTTTGGGGAAGTATAATTGTCCTCAACAAGTTTCGGAGGATACTTTGAGTGAGCAATGGATGTCGAGGTTAATAGCATTGAGACAAAGGGAAGCATCTCTGAATAAGAGAGAAAGGGACTTAATTGCTAAGGAAATAGTGAGCAGCCCATCTACAAAGATAGTACCACTAAACTCTTCACAGGAATTCGTCTGCAATGGAGATAGCAATGGGATAACTTTGCCTCCAATGATCAATCAAGTCAGAGATGAAAGGCGCGGGAGTACGACGCGGCGGCGACATCGGCGCGGTAGTGCAGTGCGAACCAAGGCCAGGCGCCAGAGCTGTGGCTATGAGGACCTCGACAGCTCACTCTCAGCCGACCAAGGGGACAACAGTATTGTCATAACAGCAGCTAAAATTACTAAAGAGAACATGCCCAGACGTAACATTTTCCCTGAGGTTTCCTCCAAGAAGGTTCACTTTACCTCTTCAAATCCCTTCATAGAGAGTGATGAGAGTGTTACATTAACCTTTTATGAGTTGGAGAGTGGTCAACAAGTGTCTAAACAAGCAAAAGATGTTGAAAAGTTTAAATATCTTGATTTGGAAAAGTTAAGTGAGAAGAGAAGTGCAATTTCTTGGAGCCACTCATCGCCTTCTAAGCAGGCAAAGACAGGCAACATATTTAGTGATATTACCAACCACAGCACTATTAGGAAGACTCCTTCAAAGACAAGTTTGACATCTCGTGGTTCAAACTCATCAAGATTTTCAATGATATCCGCAAGGAGCCAGTGGAGTGTGGAGTCATCTGGGAAGGTGAGCGAGGGTAGTATTTCAGACAGGACTAGAGCTAGCATCAGGCAGTCCCTAGCGCAGACTCCCACCGCTCCAGACATGGCCAAATCCAGGAGTCGGAAATCACTCTTGCATTTCAAAACACCCTTTAAGTTTATTTCATCAACTAAAATATAGTGTTGTCAGGTAATATTTTTAGTCTGTTTTATATTTTGAGGATGAAATAAAAATAATTCAAAATTTGTTGTCTTACATGACATACATCAGGGATAGCAATAGCAAGACTAGTAGGACATACTCTTCTACTAGTCTGTCAGTACTAGATATCAAAGTTTGCTTTCATCAAAATATTTTTAAATGCATTTTACAATGCAGATATCTTCAAAGATTTTGGCTAAATGATTCCCTTCTTAGATTTAAGTCTTTATTTCGTATTTTTTTAAAGCAATTTTTAATTAATTGATCTCCATACAATTAAAATGAGAGAATATGTAGATGATAAGTGCTTCTAAAAATAATTGGTTGTGGTTTTTTAATTGCATCTAGATGTAGTTTATATTGAGAATTAAGTGTCTTGGAACTTAATTATTCAAGAGATATATATTTTTAATGATTTATTTTAATGAATGTAAATTACATGAAACGGACATAACCCACCCTTATCTTAGAATTAGTAAACATTCTAGTATTGTATTAAAACAATCTAAGAAAATATATTGTATATTTTGATGACAATCATTTTAAAATGTAGATCATTGCTAGTTGAGCAAAATTTTAAATATGCTATTCTTCTTATGACAATTGAAACAGCAATTGTAGGAGTTATTCTAATAAATCCCTCGATTATATCTATCTAAATAAATAAAATACATGGAAATTAAATTTGTATATTTAGTGTAATACATAGTATGTAAATTCTTCAAAGCATGTGACATTATTTTGGTAGAAATATTATATATATTCAATATTTATACCAAGTTCCAATAACAGTACCTATCTTAGTCTTCAGTCTTCCAATGTTAGGAATTAAAAATTACTATATTATATTCTGCTAGAAGATTATTTTAAAATAATTATGATTTTAACAAAGTTGGATTTTCATCACTTAATCCAAAATATAAATGTATAGTAATAAATTTATTTTTTTCTTATTAATAAATGTAGTTTATTTTTTGGTGTTTGTGTGATTTTAGTTTTAATTTTTAAATCTGTTGCCATAACTTATACTGCAATACGTATAATGTGTTACACACATTTAGAGGCATTAGTGTAAACTGGGTAAAAATGTAATAAAAAGTAGAAAAACATTTCACTTGTTTTATTTTATAAAGAACAAATCAGTTGCACATATTGTTGTTTTCCTAATTTAGTATCTAGGTATAACAGAACTATTTAACTCATACAAACCTTTGGTTATTAAGGTGCTTTCAGACAATAATAATATAAGCAATATTTATTATAAATCACATACTCATACTAAAGCATATAAGGGGGTACTCCATTAAGAAGTTTACAGCAGCATTTATTTATCTGTACCGTTCCTGTGGTACGGGGTGTTTTAGACCTTGTATTCTTCTTGGTTCAATAATGACTTGGCACAGTTTGTGTATTCAGCCAGTCATGTGTAAATGGCTTTTCAATTTAGTTTTATAAAACGAGGAAGACTTTGTATTAAAACGACCATTGTTGCAAATTGAGAGCCAATGAGCCCCATAACATTTTAAAAAGTAAAAACTTTTTTGCTTTTATGTTTCTTTTATTTTCTGCTATATCCACAATCAGTCGCAACCTTTAAATGGATGGCTTGTGTTTTTATTGATTTTTTATTAACGGGTGTGTTCTCTATTGACAACACTACTCTTTGTTTTATGTAGAACGAAGTCCTTAGTGCTTGCTTATATATAAAACAGTTTATGGATTTTTATTTTGTGTTGTGCGGTGTTAGGTAAATTATGTAAACCCATATTAAGATAGATATACCATGGAAGTCTGGTTTGATAGCACATCTTAGATATATATTCATCTTTTTCTTCATTGAACTAAATTGAAGTTATGCTCTCAGCAGCACAGACAAGTCTGTATTTCTTATCCGCATAACAAATAAGATATGACCAGGGCTTTATATACTTTAAAATAAACATTGTTTCAATATAATGTTTACTGTGAAAAGCTTTGTGTGAAAGCATCTTTAAATGTTTCTTTTAGGTGTTACAGTTTTTGATAAAATCATTTCTAATAATATGACATTACACTTAATCTCACTCATACACTTCACTTTATGTCACTGGTTAAGCATTACTTTTTCTTGTTCAATGCCTTGTCTGCACCTTCCACAAACTTTTTGGGTAATCCATATTTTTCTATTAGCAGTTTAGCTACAAAATGAGTCTGGAAATAAATAAATTTAAAATTATTATGTTTTCTATTCCCATTCAAATATTATTAGGTTATAAATGGTCTACTCCTGGGTCTGTTCTTTCCCCCATTTTCAAGGGGATTGGGTATTTAACACATTTTACAATAATTCTATGACAGTCCTTATGAGCAAAACTTAAATGTGTGCCTGAAGTTCCTACAAGTCATTGTGCACAGGGCAGCTATAAAGTTTATAGACAGAGCTGAGAGGAGTGTTGCTGTCTCACTCTGTCACTATCTGGACCTTATTTGCACAACATAATTTAAGATGTAACAATAGTAAATATTTATTCAGACCAGTGCAAATTCACACAACTGACTTCATTTGAAGCACATTCAAGTTTTGCACATACATAAGAACTAAAATATCAAAATTTCATAAAATATAATCAGAAATTTTAATTACACAACAATCAATAAGCTATTAGCCTCATGAATTGTGATGTTATAACTCAGTATGTTTATACAAAATGAATAAACCTGTGATGTTTTGTATGATGACAATGTATCTGAGTTAATATGACTGTCAAGTACCTTATTACTCACTCACACCTATAAAAGTGACTTATTATTATGACCAGATATACGACATTTGGAAAAATTATAAGTCTTGCAATAAAAAAGATATATACTATTTGTAGAGTTAAATTTTCGAAAATATATAAGAGATTCGAAGAAAATCAAGTAGAAACACGGCATTTACGAGTCATATTGCGTGCGAAGCGAATAAGACGCGTCACCGCAATGTGCGCGACCCGAAGGCGGTGTCACAAGGTGGTGCGTCGCGATTACCTGGTCACCCTGCAGCATGAGCTGGTCCGCCTTGGCCCCGGGGCTCCTGGTCACCCCGCAGGAGGCCGCCACTCCCACCTGGCACGCGTGGCTCAAAGCACTCAAACTGAACCCGAAGGACTCCAGGTTCGACACCAATGTCACCTGCAAGTAAACGGTACATGAATTAAGACCTTCATCATCTATTATTACAACATTTTATGTACTACCCTTAAAACTCACTGTGAAGTAATCTATCCCTTATCTGATTCAACTGCAACATTATACAATACAGACATTAATATAGTTTTGCTAAGTAAATCCCTATTGATATTATAAAGGCGAAAGTAACTTTGTCTGTCTGTCATACTTTCTCGGAAATTATTATGTAAAGGTTATCTCATACATAAAGTAGGATTTTTTTTCTAATGTCGTTTTGGTTATTTTTGTCATTTTGGTAATTTTTGTATGAGTTGATATAGAGTATGACAGTTTGTATGGAAGACCAATAATTTCTCAAGTTTATAATTATAAAAAATCGTCATCGAAAATAAAACGACATGTTACTCTGCATATCTGTAATGCATTTTTTTAACATAAATAAATACTTTTCATGCCTGAAGATAGGAAAATGAAGTGAATCTTTCGGGGGCAAATAGCACTAAGGCGTAGTGGCGACAACGCGAACGAAGTTTCGCCGGCACGTGTTTACCTTCTTGTTGCCACTCCTGGTGGCCACCTGCATCTTGACCGGCTCCAACTTGGCCTTGGTGAGCTTCACAGACCCGTCCGAGAACCTCGTCTCGGTGCTGGGCGTCATCTTGCCGATGACAGACGACATCAACACCTCCCATTTCACTGTGTCCTGGAATAAGATTATGCTTGAGTAGTTTTTAAGAACATTCAGTGTGAACAATTTGCATTTATCATCATTTTTATAGCAGCAGTAATAGATGGCATACATCGATATGTATTCAATTGCAGACATCCAGACCAGAGTAAACAGCAGTCAGTTTGTTCACAAGGCGTGCAATGCAATATCAACTGCGTTTGTATTGAATAGTCGCAATATGAATACAATTATCCTCCACATCTCTCACACTTTCCCCTGCCTTCGGGTCGCGCCCCTGGCTATGACGCGTGTTTTTGACTATCCCCCACAGAACACTATAACGTAACTCATAACGTTGGTGTTTTTACTTGATACACAATCTTATTATGATTACAAATGCGAAATTTTGGTTGAAGGTTTGTTGCTCAATGACACCAGAATGGCTGAACAGATCTGGATGAAATTTGGCACAGAGATAAGTTATAGTCTGGAATAGGAATACGCTACTTTTTATAATAGAAAAAAAATACTTTTCCCAGAGTATGTGTGGTACTCTCAGCGACCGTTCCTCCACTCTGTCTAAAATCTACATGAACGCGAGCGAAGCCGCCGCCAACAACTAATATATTTCTATTTTTTTAACCTATATGTTATTTTTATCCCAGATAATGGGATAGATTTTGAGACAGACTTATGTTAAAGTTATCCTAGAAAGTAGGATAGGGTTTTTTTGTTGCGATTTGTCATTTTTTTCATTTATGTATAGATAAATAAAAGTAGAACGGTTTGAAATACCTAGAGGATGAAAGTTTGTATGAAATACCAATCATTTTTCAAGTTTATAAATATAAAAATTCATCATCCATAAATATTCGATAGTAACCCGGTCTGTCTATATGTTAAGCTTTCACAGAAAAACTACTGAAGTATTGGATCGGTTTTGCTATCATTTTGTTTAAATGTAGTTTAAATAACCATCAAATGCTTTAAATTCATATAATAAAATAAAATGGGTAGGAAATTGTATTCGTTTGTAAATTGAGCGAATACAATTTCCCACCCGGGGGTGTCCTGTCATGGAGGCCACAAAACACAGGTGGTAGGGTTTTTGCTTAATTGGGTGGGTACCACCCCTAATCTAGAATATGCTGCCAAAATAACTTTGAGTTGTGTTCCGGCATTACTTTTAGTTTTTGATAATGCAGGGGGAATGTCTTTGGACACCATATTCGGGTCCTTCGGGGAAAGTCCAAAATGCAGGCATAAGGCCTGCATCGAGGGTGTGGAGGACTCTCAGCGACCGGTTCTCCACGCTCGGTTCTAAAACGAAGCTGTCGCGAAAAATGGCCGCCAAACTACCCACTAAACCTGCGCCCCATTTATAGCGTTTTTGGGGGGCGTCACGGGATCTCGTATAGAGTAACTGCCCCATGACGCTCGTACGCTCTGTAATTGGGTCACCCTGGGGAGCAGGGTCCACCGTCACCCCCGTAACAGCGGCCCCCTGTGACGGTATCTATGGGAGGAGAAGATGCGCGTACGCGTCCTTCTCCCTCGCTCTTTCAGCGGCCTCCCGCGACATGACGGATTCGCAGAAGGAGGAAACTGCAAGCTAAAAATGCCATGAAGTGAGCTCACGGGGCCAACAACGTTCTCTAGGAGGACCCTCTGGGGCCCCCTAGCAGCATACTCCACGAGCGTTACCAAAGCAACCGTGCCCGATAAGTCTGCACCATCCTGAACGTCAGGAACTCGCCAGATACCAGTCGCCTTTGAAAGAGCGGTAGCACCTTTGGTGTTATAAATGTGCGTAGGTGACCAGAACCACTTTCCATCAGGTGGACAGTCTGCCTGTCTACTGAACTCATGCAATACAAAAAAATAATAATCATGATGATTCAATTATTGCTTTTTTTATTACCTGCTCTTTTCCCCCGACGAGCTTGGCCAGCAGCGGGTCCAGGGCGACGGCGCCTTTCACTTGGGAGGAGGTCAGGTTCCGCCCCTTCACGTACTCGGTCAACGTGGTGCGCACTTCGGCGGCCGTCAGCGCGGTGCCCTTCCTGAAACACCATTGCTTTGCACTCAGCCTTCGGGTAGTACAACAAATAGAACTCCTCTGGTTTTTAGTTAATTTTTCACCGACACAAACTTTTAACATTTAAATTTTCTTATACCAAATATTTTATAATAATATCCGTCCCTTTACGAGCGAACGTACTTCATAGACGACCCCTATCACTCAACACATAATCATTGACCAAATAAGACTGCGCCACCATTGCAATCCAGTAACAATGACAAACTCCGTCCATAACTAATTACAAAGTATAATAAGTATTGTATTTTATAGAGAAACTCAAGTGCGAGTCGGACTCGCACACGGCCACATGTTCCAAGCACATGGCGTAGGTAGAATTAATTAATATAGAAATAAGAACCACGTAAACAACAAACAGACAAAAAATTTATTAGAGATGTAGAAGTACCCACCATGTAGATTATGAAATAAAGAAGATAGAAAAAGCACAAAGCCCAAACAAAACATGAAAAAGCAAAAACTCACTTGACAGGTGCGAAGAGGTCCACCACGTTGGCAGTGACGCAGTACATCTCCCGGACGAGGGGAGGCACGTACTCCGGGCGGGGGGCGGCCTCCCTCGCCTCCGCCACCCGCGCCCCCACCCCCTCGGGCACCCGGTGCCCACGGAGGAGGGGGCTGGCCAGCTCCACCCTCGTGATGGCGTCCACGCCCTTCTCGAGCTCGCGCACTTCTAACAGGCCTTCCTTGAACACAATTTACATCCGTAGAATAAAGTTCAATATGAAAAGCAAGAAAAACTTGTTTGTGTTATGGAGTAAACTCCGACGCACGACGGGAGTTTACTCATTAAACATAAAAAGAACATGTGCCGAATAAGGGCGGTTACAAGAAAACATGCAGAAAACTATTTAGCCAGTAGAGAATACACATATAAACACATAACACACTCACAAACATTATTTACAGATTAAAATCTTACAAGTAAAATCAGAGCGCCTGATAGAAATATAATAGTAGTTTCACTGAAACTTGTGAGACTTGAGTCCCACACAGAGTTGCAGTTTATTAAGCTGTAACTATTTTAGGCGAAAATAATACATTTGTTTGAGCCAGATGCAATTTTATATGTATTTTATAATACAGTGACAGAAGAAATAAAAAAATAATAAAGTCAAGTCAATATTTGAATACTTTTCCAAAAGTCGCCAGTGCTTTGATTATAAGAAAACATAGGTTTTAACAAAACTCATCTTGGTTAGCAAGCTAGTGTTGGAGAGCTGAACATTGACATACAGATTATTAAATTACTTTAATCCTCAGAAACAGCTTCACCAACTTGCATATTTTTTTGTTCAGTTCCCTATAATATTCTATCCGTGGAGGAACGAAGAAAGAATATAATTTCGTGTTTTGGGGCGGGCCGTCGTAAGAGGCGACAAAACAACCCACAGCCAGGTGGAAGGGCATTTGCCCGCCTGGATGGCTACTACCCCTGGTCTAGAGTATGTCGCTATAGCAACCTTGTTGTGAGTTGTGTTCCGGCATTAGTCACCAGGTTCCAGTCTCCCTTAAGAGAGCAGCAGCGCATTTGTAGCACCTTCGGTTGCATGTCCATAAACAATGGTAACCATTTTCCATCAAGTGTGTCTGCTGAACTCTTGCAATAAAAATAATAATACAGGAGTGGTAAAAAGAAAAAAAAGTAACACCTTTGAATTATGCTGGTATTATTTCACTCATCACAAAAATATTGGTGACCTTATATGAAAATCGATTTTTATGGAGTAAACTCCAAAACTTCTGTATAAGCGGTACATTTAATCGAAAATATGGCTATAAGTTTTGGGGCGATGGCTTCAATTCGGTTGCCTTTTTTCACATGTTAATAAGAAAAGAAAGCACAAGTAAATGGTAAAGTATCCGAAAGTTGTGACATTGAGTGGAAAAGTGATTGCTAAAGATATTCTGTCACACAGGCATTGGATCGGCCTGTGTTACAAAATGTTACTATAAATAAAAAGAAAGAAATAATTTTATTCAAATTTTTTGCATACGAAAAAATAGAGTTGAGGATTGTTTTTATTTTAATTTTTCATTACTGTATGCACTGTGTGTTACATACGCGCCTGTCGTTGACAAAATGGCAGATGATGGTGATGTGCTATATTAGTTTGTATGATTGCTAGTGATGTGCTAATTAATTGATAATATTGCTAGTGATGTGCTAATTAATTGATAATATGGCTAGTGATGTGCGTTAATATAGAGATGTCACGAATATCTGGCTTCACTTGGTATTCAACCCCTTTTTTATTATTCGGTATTCAGCGAGTCGAATAGTCATGGTATCTTTACATAAAACTTAGTTTAATTATCATTAATTAGTGATTAGAATATATGTTACATTTTCGAGGAATATGAGCATTTTTTTTATGATGTGAAATTCATTATTCGCCCGAATCCTACACAGTATTAGACTGAACGAATTGTTAAAGATGTGGCGAATACCGAGAGAAGCCGAATGTTCGTGGGATCTCTACTACGGAAGTTATCAAAATCAAACTACCTGTTATGTGATGGACATATCACTAAATAATAATAATTCCACTGGAAGTAAGGCAAGCCCAATTTATATCCGCCTTTAACAGACTTGTTAAGGATTACTACCTCAATAAGCGATAAGACCGCCATTTGTACTTAATTCTAAGCTGTTTTTGTGTACTATTTTATAAATTTTATTGTACAATAAAATATATTCTGTTTTATAATAGCCATCTCGACCTCTGGCGAATTTGAGATTAGTTACAAAGCTTTGTGTAGTCCTGATGATTATGTTATTACATTAATTTTTTCGTCCATATTTAAGAAATGACGTAAGATCAATTTACCTTTTGCATGGCTTCTAAAAACTTGCCCATCTTTTTGTAGGAAGACTTTTTCACGTCTAAGCTCCGATCGGGAGGACACAGGGGCATTAAGTGGTTTCTGAAAATTATCAATTAAAAATTCAACATCGAGAGTACATAGAGTATTTTAATAATGTACCTCCAAAAATATCTCAAAATATATAAATATTTATATTTGTACAGCTAGAATGATTAAATATCACTCAATCGGCGCTTAAGACACTTGGACCATGGGGTCCTGAGGGCATGGGTCTCTGCGAAGATATTTGAAAATAAGTTATTGACTCTCCGGGAGATCAGAAGGCTGGTTCCTACCTCGGTGACAATAGATAAGTAGGGCGATCCAGCGAGGTAACCTTGCCAGCCTTCTAGGAACCTTGCCCATGGACCTCAATAACCTAGGCTCAGTATTCTAATTATAGTTTTAAGAGATTACAGGTAGAATACAATATAAATGAAGTTTCCTATCCTGTACTAGTTTATATTTATAATTAATACATTTTTTTATAAATATTTTTTATGTTAAATTCTGAAGTTAATTATATGTGGTATAATCAATCAGAGTAACTTAAGTTTTCCATTTAACATTAACCCACTCACTTATTACATATCCACTTTAATTATAATGAATAAAGACTGATTTGTAATAATGAATAGAAGATAAATAAGTTCCTATAAATAAAGGTCCTTTTCAAACACACATATTGAATTTTTCTGGCAGCCCTAAATTTAAAGTTCATCTTTTTTGTAAACAGCTGTAATATGATGGCGACCTAATTTGTTTATTTATAAAAGAAGAGCCAAAGTTATCGTAAGGCTCTAAATGTAAAAATACATCAAAATTGTATTGCCAGTTCTTATACAGGCAAAGTTACCCCGCTCTTAATATAGCATTGGCCCACATTTTTTTGTCAATTTTGTGAGATTTGCACTCTATGCTCATGGAAAATCCATATTTCTTATTAATATCCAGTAAAACTGAGACAATACATACAAAATTGTTCGCATGGCAGGACAAAGTTACCCTGATACTACAGTCATTCTGGAATAATTTTGATTACAGCTCTTAGGGCCAGCTCGACCTGTGTGATGCCAGGAGAACAAAGAATGTCAGAGGTGAAAAGGTTAGCTTTGAGCTTATAATGTGAATGAGTTCCAATGACCCTCTTTCTTATTACTCCCTCTTGATCCCTCTATATCCCCCCTTCATCATATACTAAAGGCTGGCAATGCATTGGCTGCATCCCTGGTGTTGCAAATGTTTCCTTCGGTGGACCTTACATTTATAGCTTCAAGTGACAAATATGAATGACTCACTTGTACAACAGATTGGTCTTGAGTGGCAGCTCTAAATTCTTGCCCTCCAACTTCAGGAAGGTGAGGAGGCACCACACCAGCAGGCCGTCCATGTCTGATGGTATGTCGGAATCTTCTATTTGAGAAGTGTCTGTAGCAAGTGATTAAGCATTAACGATAGATTAGTTAAATGTAATGGAGGTACTCCTCTGGTCTATTGTGTATTGTCTCATAACCGAGTTAAGCTAGGACAGGGTAATCCCCGAATGGCTAACACTGTCAATATTGGAACCGCGTTCCATGTCTTTTGCATTTGTTTTAAGAGTTTCGCATAACATCAAAAACTATAGTAGACTAAAAAAAAATTAAACATGGGTTTGGATGGTTTTTCAATCTAATTCTAATCAGTATTGGATATTTATAAATATCCCAATATGCAAGTGGCTTACAGTTGTAATACAATTCAATAAAAAAAACAGTCAAACAAAAATGCACCAAGTGAAAGTCTCTCCCCCCTCCACCCAGCAACTTGAACAGACTCAAAAAGCCACATTTCACATATAAATGAAATTCTCCACTAAAGGTCTTCCTATATGATTTTATGCTACAATTAATGTTAATTAACAAGACCTGTAAATTTGAAAATAAAGTAATCTATGAATAAATATTAAATATAATTTGTTCACCGGTGGCAGCAGTATCATCCATTACAGTATCTGTTTGGACGTCATGTTGTTCCTCATATTGTTCAAGTTCAGGGATTATTTTTGGTTCATTAAGGACTGGTGCTGGTGCTGCTTTGCTCTTGCCCAAACTTGGCCATTCCTCTTTAATTGGCTGGATACTTAGCTGAAATCAATCATATTTTATAAACATTAAAATTGTATTCACAAGTTAAGCACTGCAGTTACTCTCGCAACTTGACTCATAGTAATATCAAATCTATAGCTAGCAAAAATTTACCCTTTTTTGATTATTAAATATCCTATTCAAAACTAGATTTATATTATTCAAACTTTATCAGAAATTTTAAAGTTTAATTTATATTTTCGATGTTATCAAAATGTCCCATACAAGTAGCCTTTTAGCATTTTATTATTATATTATTATGAATAATTACACTGGCCCACAGAAACACAAAAATGGCCTGTACTTTGGATCAGATCCACTCTTATGTATTTTGATGGTGTATGGACGAAAAGACTGGATTTGGGGTCAGTTTGGTCCATACACCCTTCAAAATTGTAAGAGTATATGGACCAAACTGACCCCAGATTCAGATTCAGCACATTGATTGTGGGCCCAGTGTTTTTAAAAACTAAATGTACCTGCCATTCAGTTTTAGTGGGTTGACACTTATCATTGAATTTTAGCTCATTTCAATAATATCATTCATTAAAACCTATTCCACAGATATTGAGTTTAAGAGTAACAAACATCTATACTCAATCCTCCTCAATGTGCTCATTTATAATAATAGAATATGGGGACTTTTTGAATAAGCAAATTGGCTATCATTACTAATTTCTTTTTATCAATAACTATATCTGCTGAACACTAAATAAGGCAGAACCTTATTTTATTTATTTATTTAACAGGAAATTTATACCTGTTTAACATCAGCAACCAGTGTGTCAGTTAGGTCTCCCTCAGCATAAGAGGGGGGTCCCAGCTTGGGTCTTTCTATTTTGGATAATTTCTGATCTTTGCAAAGCTGGTCTCCATAAACATGCAGTGTCTCAAGACATACCCCTCTGAAAGTTATCAAATGAGAAATAAAACAACATGCATATTTCTTTGGTTCTTAAGATTTTTTTCTTTAAATGAATCTTGCAATATTTAAATGATTGAGATGTTATATACTATTTGCAATTTATATCAGGACAATGGTATGTGTTACAGGTACTGATTGTTTCAATTTAGTTTATGTTTACTTAAAGAACTTACACAGATCTTAGCAACATGTCAGCACTGGACATGGCTGCACGTCCAACAATGCCAGCGGCTGAATTATCATTAGTATGAGCAGCTATGATTGCCCCTCTTTGGAACATTGGGAAGCCTACACCCCCAGTAGGTAGAGACACTCCTGGCAAGTAGAGGGGTGCTCCACCTTGCACCTGAAATTCGGAAAGACCAAAATAAATAGACAAAATAGATTTAATGCTGGAAAAGTTCCATAATACTTTGATACAAATGATATCCCCTTCCAGGCTTCTCATTCGACCAGGGGCTCTCACTAGCTATATGAAACCATTTCTCCGTCTTTACATATTCTGGACCACAATATCTCTAATATGTGTCACAGATCATCCTCCCATTTCTTCTTGTACTATCACCCTCTACACCTTTTCAATACCTTGGGTGCCACTTTGTTATCACAAAGACTAAGAATCCATAAATATGGAATATAGATTCTATTTACCTTTTGAATAACAAGCCAGATTTTAGATGGTAATGACATTTAGATGATAAAAGCACTTATTTTTTATTTATTTATTATAAATATACCACCATGAACATAGAAACAGTTGAACATAAAAAAGTTACAGAAAGACATGAGTGTGTACTGTAAGCAACAATTTTAGACATCTCATTTCATACACTGTATATATTTATCAGCTACCTCTTTTATAGGAAACTTTTAATAAAATCATTAGGTAATTTAATAAACTTACACCTTGTATCACAAGTATGATTTTAAGGTACAATGATCCACACATACAGTTAATACAAATTCAATATATTTGTAGTATTATGTGCTTGTAATAATTAATTAAATACTAGGCTTCATGTTTTCTAATACTAATCTGTAAATTAAACATTGGCAGGCTGAGCTGCTCTATTTCTGGAGAATAAATGGTATACTTATCATAAATATCTAAGTTGGAATCTTCACTTCAGTTAATAGTGCGCAGGTTTCTTCATTATGTTTTCCTTTAATATGAGCACATGGTAGTTATGACAATATGCATACTAAGTCATGAAAAGTGCCAATGAGTCTGAACTCTATATGTTGATATGTGACTATAAATTATTGTGAGTATAGTGAAACAAGTTTTTGAACCTATGATGATTTTATGCTTCTTTTTTTGTGGTTAAATCAAGATTAAGAACTGTTGATAACTTCTCACCTTGTTCAACACTTGTGTGTGAATTGTAATACTCGGAACCAAGTCTGGAACTTTCCACAATGCGCAAACAGTTGGAACTAATCCTTCATTAGCTTCTATCATCACAGGGACACCGTCTACTGCATAAACATTGACTATTTCCTCAAAATGTAAAACTAACTTCATGCAGATACAAGACGACTTTATAGGAACTAATTCTTTTACTTTCTCTTCTGTAGCTGATGGAAACTCATCTTGAATGCGTTGAGCGAGATGTTTTCTGAAATATACAAAAAATTTATTAAAAACTTAGGCAATTGTTTGAGGTTTCCCGGTTGATAGCTAAAAATATACTTTACTTTTCAGAATTCTTCAACGTGTTGTTGGATTTTAATTTGTATGGCTTGGCAAACATATTGGAAATCTATTAAGACTTCCCTGTTTATAAAAATAAGTTTAAATCATTTATTAAGACTGAATAAAAGTAAAGAAAATTCCACACTTTACGCGGCGTTTACAAAGTTTGCGAAAGTGTAAAAAGCGGAAATAAAACATATGTTAATGTCAAATCAAATTTGTCAAAAGCGAGAAGTTTTTCATTTTCATATGGCTGTACACGATATGTGTATCTAGCCAGCGATTTTACCTTTTTATCCAGATATGTGTATTATAAAATAAGCGTAGATATAATATAAAGATATTAAATTTTACGGTTGGTTAACCTCATAAGGTAACGTCATCTAACACAAAAAACACAAAATTACGTATTCACTCAATAGTCAGTAAATATGAATTTTATGCTCAGCTTTTTTATTATATTTTCATGACCTCATGTTTACATGATTAGAAAAATGCCAAAGAAAGCCAGAGAAATATAGGTAATAGAATTATCTTAAAAACTTATTAACACTACACATCAATGGCCTCGTAGATAGTATAGTACTTAAAATATTAGCATGATGTTATAATAATTTTTCAACACCATTTTTATAGTGGGAAATTATTCAAATATATTGCAGATCAAGTATATTTCGCAAACTTTTTATTAATTTGACTCGTTTGGCTAACCGCCAATAACTGGAATTCGTTCGCAAAGTGTAATGGTTTTGAAGTTCTCAACAATCTCGATACAGACGATACAGTAGGTTTTTGTCCTGAATTCTCGTTTCCCGCAATGCAGTTCGTTAAAGCCTATCTATATAGGCCGGTCGAGACTGGGGACCCACCCCGCCCACTTGTCTGCATCACTTATTAATTCACCTGGGTCACTGAAATAGTTATTATTTATTCATATAATCCAAAATACGGTTTTTTGTTATATATAAATAAAGTAACATATTTAAGTTTAAACCTGGTCATTTAAAATTTATATAGGGAAAGGCAATCTTAGTAAATTTATCCAAAGTGCTTTACTTTGGATGTTTGGAATTTACCCTTCTTCACAATTTTGGGAATTAATTGGTTATTATAAAAAAATAGTTGTGTACTTTCGTCAATAGTTTCCGTGTGTATCGAAAGTATGTACCTTTATAACATTCCAAATAATCACTTTAACCTTTATTTATTATTATTAAAAAAAATATAGATAGATAGATAGATAACTCTTTATTGTACACCAATACAAACATGAACCTAAGACTAAAATTATATCTAGTTATGTACAAAGGGCGGTCTTATCGCTAAATAGCGATCTCTTCCAGACAACCCCAGAAATGAAATTATATGATAATGGCGATGGTGGTATACGTAACATATAGTACAAACTACTTACATTTTAATAATAAATACATAAATTATATATATATAAATATATGGATAAATTTTATATATTACATAGATATATACTTAATATACATACCATACAAATACATATCTACAAAATATATAAATATTTATAAGTGAATATATTTATTAATTCTTATTTTAAAATTAGACAAACAGATAGTGGTCGAAATAATTATAACGTGCATTGTTTTACTGTTACATCAGCGTATAAAAATGTTAGGGGCTATGGTTAATGTTTCTTTACTCTCCACAAGAGTTAGATTCAGAAATGAGGACAGTTCCCACGCGCCTGAATTTATAAAGCGTCGCTGGCTTAGCTTGGCTGCTTTAAGATTTTTGTCTCGATAAAACGCTCCAGGCGCTTCGTTCCCGCGACCTGCTCCCGTTTCCCAGTACGTGCCTATGGCAGGCTTCAGTGAGGGTCACTTGACCGGGATTCACATTGATGCATAGATGAATGACCAACGTTTTGATGCTCGCAGCTATTTGCTAGTTCACCAAGACATGAACAGTAGGTCACGTAGGGAAGAGGAGATTTTATAAAATAAAATTTTAGGATAGGCGTTACCTCACGAAAGTATAGGCAGTAAAAATACGAACTACAAAAAATATATAAACTGTCCCAATTAAAATGTTTTCAAATGAATAGTCCTTTAAAATAGATATATAAATATAGAGCATTTAAGTGGCAAATTTTAATTTTACCGTTGTTATTATTACGTATCGTTTTTATTTCAATCGGTTACTCTTCCAGAATAACCCTTCCAGGATCTGGGAAGCGAACTTGAAGTGTTATCGAGGCTATTGTTGACCTCATAGACATTGTACGGTGCAATGGCGACCCTACTCCATAACCATAACTTATCTTGTTGGGTGATGTACTTCTGTTACATAATTATATGAGTAATCTTTTGAAGTTATTAATTAGTACTACGGTATTGTCCTGAAATGTGTCTTTACTAATATATACGATTGTTACACTAATTGAGAAAACAATACTTGATTATTGTGATGGGAAACCACCAAGGGAACAAGCCATTATCTTAAAACCGCGGGTGTCGATGTGGGCGTAGCGTAGCGACGAAGCATTGACGTGTCCTCTGCGGGCACTTATGGTCATTATGGTGTGATTGTAATTATACAACTATTACGAAGTATTTAGTAATGTTTCACGCAGACGAAGAGTGTGACATTGTGTTTGTGTAGCCTTAGTATTTTTTATTCCTGGAGTACCTACACCAAACAAGTTCACGGCTAACCTGACGGAAAGTGACTGCCGTCACCTTTATACTTTTGCAACATCAAAGGTGCTATCCAAGTGCTGCAGAGCTAGAAGGGGGGACTGGAACTAAGTGATTGATTCCAGAACACAGCTGAAGGTTGTTATGGTGGTATTCTTTAAGACTAGACTCCATTTCTTTTCAGGCTGGTGACGTTGGTGATACACTATAAGCGACGGTAACCGCTTTCCATCAGTTTGCTTGTCAGCTTGTCAGCTGTACTCCAGCAATAAAAAAGACCAGAATGGTAGAAATCCAGTCGGACAGAAGTCCTTACCCTGGCTGTAGGTTGTTTTGCAGCCTTATATGACAGGCCACCCGGTAAAAGAAATTGGTATCTTTTCTCCGTTCCTGTACGTATTTTTTTTACTGGATAATTGCAATTTTTTCTTCCATATGTGGGTACGGGTGAACCGAGCGCTGCCATTTTTGTTAAAATAATATCTTCTTTTATATTTACGTGTGTAATTAATATAAAGCTACGCTCGTCTGCATTCTACGGAAACTATGACGCCCATGAGAGTGCGCGGGTGTCTGTATGTGGGATGTGTTCACAACAGTAATAATTGTTATTTAATATTGACGACGGAAACAATCAATGTTGTTATTGCCATCAATCATCATGGCGGACATTAATCGATTTTAATGCAATTGTTACCATAATATTTCTAAGAGATTTATTTACGGTCCACGAAAAATTAAGAGATATAGGCGACACCAACGCCTTTAATTTTTCACATACGTCGTATTTTTTTAAATTGTCATTTGCTGTCGATAGGACCCAAAATTTTTCTCAAAAACTACTGAATGTTTTTTTGTTTGCTTGTAGGGAAACTGGCAAAAGAGTCCTCTTGATGGCAAGTGTCCCGTGGACATCTGCAATGCGTTGCCTACCTCGTTTAGACTTTAAATATCTCTTTACGCCCTTGTTGAAGATCCTCCCATGCTGTAGCACTCTAGGAAATTGACTCGCGTATGCCGTAAAGAAGCAACGTACAGTAGATGACTTCCAGATATCAAAGAAGTGTGGATGAAATTGTTGAAACAAAATTTTGCAATAAGTATTTTTATAACATTATTGATACATTTATATAAATAACAGAGATTTTAAATTTAAGGGATTTATGTTTTTCATACATAACCTTAACTGAAAATTATTTAAGAGTGAAATATCTGTCGCGTGGCTTAGGAGTAGTTGTCTTTTACATTATTTAAAGAAGACATATAACATATTGTTACGTGCGAGCGGGGGTACTCACTTATGGATTGGAAGAAAACACCAGTTTTTGACTAAGAGCTTTTATTGACTTACACAGCCACGCGCAGTACCTCCCTGCAGGGTCGTCCCTGAACACACGACCAACGATGCACAGCCCCGACGATAAGTTAACACACCTTCAATACCGTCGCCGATATTGTGTACACCACCTCCTATATTATCGCGTGTAGCTCGCCTCTGGTTTCTCTCTCGAACTACGCTACACACCTACTTCACGTATCCGTTCACCCAACTTGTCAATAAATTCACCACTTAATTCGTCTCTGTCTTCTATAAACCTTCTCTTCCAACTCTTTAGTATCGCACTTGTCGTTTTACCGTCTTGGACTGAACTCAAATTTAAACTGCCCGGTAAGCGCGCCTTACGCTGTTTATATACCTGGAAGAATCTTCTAGAACCCATCTATCTATCTCAGTCTTTTCTTTCCCGAACCTTCTCTTCGGGAACTTTCGTTTATACATCTATCCCTTTCTAACATCTATCTATCTCTTTCTCTCTTTCGTCGTCTATCTCTTTCTAACATCTATCTATCTTTTTCTTTCGTTTGTCGTCTATCCTTTTCTAAATATATCCGTCCTTCTCTTTTCCTTCCAGAAATTTCTAGTTCTTTCTAGAAGTTCCAAAACTGATTTACGCTGCTGGGCAGTTCCACCCTCGGTCGCCACAATATTTTTCCCAAATTTTATTCACATAAACCCAGTACTTTTTGAAGACAAATCTTTTTTCCTTGCACAATTTTCTATTTTGGTATACATCCTCTATCACACCATAAATCATCATATCATCCTTCACAGAATCATCCATCTCTTTTTTGGTCTACGTTTACATTTGTACACATCCATCTTGTAGTTTAATATTGTTTTTGTCAAGTGAATTTCATTTCTCCTCATTATATTCCCATACCACTTTAATCTTCATCCTCTCAATTTTTCAGTCACGGGTGCAACTGTCAAATATCCTCATACTCGTTTCTCACCTTGTCCATTCTTGTAACACCACACATCCATCGCAACACTCTCAACTCAGCTGAGTGGACACGTTGATATTTTATGAATATTGAAAATAAGGGCATGACCATTGTTCAAGGGTTTCAACACGCCTATATAAGATTTATTTGGTTCATTTGCAGACAGGTGTCTATGAACACGTGTTACTGAGCATCGAATTAATGATAATATTAGGTGCAACAGGTGAGGGTAAGCCCTTGTGCCCTAAACACAAGGGCTCGCCCTGCGCCGGATGTCCGCAACGCGTGTGGCGACAATATAAAACTACCCTAAATATTTTTATTTATTCACATGCATTAATATGAAAGAAAGTAAAATGGTTTAATTGGACTTCACATAGCGAGACACATGTCGATGAATTAAATGATATAGGTATGTACCAAAAAATGTGGTTTTCAACGGCACCCTAGGACGGACAGATGTTGTAGGTACTGTTATGTTATGTGTTATGTATGTATATGTCGTCGTACAATTTACCTAAGGAAGGTACACCGGTCCAGACGGGGATGAAAGAGTACGCTCGTGCCGTGTGCTCCCGCATTATCAAAATCGTCTATGACAATCGCTCTTTTGTCTACGACCAACCGCTAATTTTCGAAATTTACTATAGAACGAAATACGAATTATTGTACGCGCAACTAAAAATTATTGTAAAATTGAAATACACGCAGTATTCAAGCAAGGGTGCTTCATTCAAGTCTTCCTACGCTTCAATATATAATATGAATAATAATAAATTACATACATAGATTACACATAGTACATTTTAAATTTAATATAATATCGGTTTTGGCGATTTTCGAAATCTTCATAAATTTGGAGTGACATCTTAAAATTTTTATTTTTCAGCTATCCTTTGGAATTCTTAAAACATGAAAAACTAACATTTTTTTATCTGAGACACATAAAAAATTGTCAAAAATACAGAGCCCAGTAGGCTGGCTACGTTACCTCCCTGGATCGCCATACTGTCCCGTTGTCCGAGGTAGGCACCAGCCTTCGATCATCTGAAGAGCCAATGACTCATTTTGATAAATAATTCACCGAATAATCTCATCTTAATAGCTTCGAGCATATTCCCAGCGGAGTCTCAGTTCGATCGTGGGATCGGCTATCTGCATGCGGCATTACGGCGAGACCCGCCCCTGGATTGCAGGCTGAAGTGCCGACGGCGCCGCATCACAAAGGTATACCGCTATTGTATTAAATACCGTGACAATGGAACTCATTATTGTATAAAAAATCAGCTAAGGTGTAGTATCTATAGAAAGAAATAATGTTTATTTACAAGAAATAGCGACGTACATATATATAGCTTACATCTGATTTAAAAAAAGTATCATATTTAGAGAATTTGTGCGTTTTTGACAGCCTTAATGGGTGGGGAAAATCTTTGCAGGCCTAAGTTACTGGTTAGAGACTCTGGGTTCGATTCCTAAAATGGTAAACTTCCTTAAAACGAAATATCGAAGCGCGTTGCTACCACTTTTATTTTAGACACGTGAGGAGTAGAACTCTTTACAGTCATCTGTTTTTCCTGAATCATGAAATTTAGGTGTCTTCAAGTTTCGAGTAGGTATCTTATAGGTAAGCGTGTTCCATCTTGACTGCATTTTCATCTGTCATAAGGTGCAATGTCTGTAAAACGCGAGCCTATACTATAAAAAATAACGAATTTTATGTCATTTACCACGGTCTGGATGTCTGCGATAGGCCACAGAGTGGTCTATTGTATTTTACCCATAACAAGCGTAAGTTGCTTAACTTGCAAGTTAAGCTAGTGTGATTTTGAAATATTCTTCATTTGAGCTCGGCTCCTATTGACCTTAGCGTGATGATATTATAGCCTTCCTCGATAAATGGGCTATCTAACAAACACTGAACGAATTTTTCAAATCAGACCAGTGGTTCCTGAGAGCAGCGCGTTCAATCAAACAAACAAACTTTTCAACTTTATATATTAGTATAAGAAACAATGTGTTCGTCGATTTTATCATTCTCATAAGTTTTACTGCTTTTATCCTGGCTTCTGTTAATTCAGGAAGTCCAGAAATAGAAATTGATCAGTTTTCAATTGTTTAACTTTTAACCTTTAGACATGCACCGTGTGTGCTGTAGTACTTTATCTATAAAAGCAATTTGATAGAAATTTTATTATCTACTTTTCTAATTAAAAAAATCGAATTAATAATATGTACCGTGTTGCATCATCTATTGACTGGTTAGGTGTCATGTCATAATACTATTTGCAATATTCGTGTGAAATGATCTCTCGTTAGGCTCGCTAAGATTGGCCGCATTGAAAACACCGGGGGTTATGTTTTGACGGCGCTTCCGCTCCCACGCGCCTCGAGCGCCGCGTGCGCATCTCGCAATACTGTCTTATAATACAAACGGCAATTCCTTACACTACTTCAAAAAACGTATTCTTTTGTAGGTAATTTAGGTACACACACATATCTTCTATGAAAAAGTTTACTGTTAAAAACAGAATTTTTATAAATAAAAACTGTACAAAATTTAATATGTAAAATCAAAAGTGATCAAAAAATTATTATGACAATAACAAACAAAACAGTAATAAAATAACTAAATAAGAAAAGTTGTAAGTTGAATTTGACGCCCCCTTTATTTAACTTGTCTGTGTGTTAGCTGACCAACGGGTCCACTTGATGACAAGTGGTTACTGTTGCCTTTGGACATCTGCAACACTAATAGCCGATGCGTTACCTACCTCGTTAACATTTAAAAAATTGAAAAGCTCCATATTGTAGCGCTCTGAGAAAACTACGAGAAGGAGTTCATTCACAGCTCGCTCACGTATAGCATAAAGGAGTGTACGCAATACATTGGATGATTTCCAGCAGTCGAAGAAACTGCCTCTCGCTGTCGAGCGGTGCGATGGTAAAATGGTGTCCTTGTTTCATTATATTAAAGGGATTCCTAATAGATACCCTATTTTATTGTTCATTTCACACACGTTTTTTCTGGTCTATTTGCTTCAAAGAGCGGAAAAATATACGACTGTGTTTCTGTCGATTTTTGATATTCATTTTGTCAACAATTTTTAGCAATTACATTTTATTTCAGTAACATAAATTGAAAAATGTTAAATACCTAGTAGGTCACTTACAGAAGTAAGTTTAAGGTGGCGTTAGTGCGGGATTTATATAATAAAACACGTATAGCTTGAAAAATTATTTCTTTTGACTTCTCGACAAAGACTGTGAAATTAAAGTATAATTAATTATAAGTTAAGATTCTCGCATAATAATTATCTAAGTTACTATGACATGTGCAGCCGACCAAGTGAGATTTATCCGTTCATCGCTACGCTCTCTTTTATATACAAGTGACAACGAATCAAGTCGAGAAATGGCTAGAACTACCCGCAAATATTACCATAATATAGTAATACTTCTGACTGCTTGGAACAAATATAACTTTAGGTTTAGTTAAGTTACTCATAAGTTTATTATAATATATGTCAGTAGGTTAGTAGTAGATTTATGTTTCCTTTGATTCAATAGTGTTGCTGAAAATTGGCATAATATAAAGTATTAGCGTCTGTGGTATTTTTATGTAACACATGTAATGCAGTGTCAGGACCGAGATTATTATATTATACGTCATACTATTGTCTTTCCATTATTGTTACTTATGAGAGTATTGTACAAATAACTCATGTGTTTGCCCCTGACTTCGTTTACATCGAACAAATAGCAAAATTAAATACGTATCACTATCGTTGCTATTATTCCAAATTATGGCCTGTTCCTAGATCTTACGGAATATTCATTTGCTGTTCCACCGCGATCGGTTAAAATTTTACGTAAGCTTCATGCAAATAATGACAAAATTCAAGCGATCGTAAGGAAAGTGAATAAATAGTAAGCTATAGGAACCGGCCATTAGAGGTGAAGTAATTAATATATATAAAAAAAGAAAAACAAACTTAAATACATACAGGATTGTCGCAAGATCTTTTTTATAAAGGAAAATCTCAAAAATCAGGACTCAATAAGCATGTAAATTTGCATAGTGACTCACACGCACTTGGCTCATATTTTTTGTATAAACTTGAATGTACAGACACTGTGCTTTTATAATGTTTTGTAACATAAAAACCCGGATAATGCAATACCTTATTGGAAACGTTAAGCATAATGATTGCAATTATTGTTAACTTATAACATATTTCATGTATGGGAACAGTTTACTTTCATTATATGTTTAAATAATAATGTTATTTAAAGTTTCTCTTTTATAGGCACTATTTTAAACACATTTTATGTGTTATAATATTGTTGTTTCCAAAAATAATGTATTTCACTTGGCGCGTATAGATTATATAATATTCAAAGACCGTGCTGCATCCGTGCAGGAACCGAGAAAGAGTATAATTTCCTGCATTGGGGCGGCCTGTCGTAAGAGACGACCTTACAGCTAGGTATTTAGGTAGGGTATTTGCCTATCCGGATGGCTATCACCCCTGATTGGGTTCAGGTATTAGTAACCACGTTCAAGTATGCTTGTAGAGAGCGGCAGCGCATTAGTAGCACCTTCGGGATTACAAATGTTCCACAGGCGATGGTAACCGCTCTCCATCAGGGGGGCTGTCTGCTGAACTCATGTAATCACAAATGAAAAGTTTATATTATAATGATGCTGATAGGTTGACAGCAAAAACATCATCATATTCGGTTGCCGACGAGATATAAGGTTGGTTCTTAAAATGTGCAACATTAAGGGTATTCTTACAAAGATTTCGTAAGATTACAATGATGTATCTTACTTAATGACTTGATGATACCACACAAACAGAATATCAGCGTGAAACGAACTAACTAGAATGAACGTAAAATATAATATAACTAGGGTATCAAAAACTTGGGAAAGTTCCATTTATATGCCTAAGTATAATAACTGCAATTGCTTCTTTAATCCGACATGTCTGTCTTCATTGTTGTAGGGACTACTTTGCGAGTTAAAGACATCTTTCAATTTACGTCCTGTCATTGCTCGTTGTTTAACAACTCTTAAGTTGCATCCGGCTGTGTCTACTTTGTACACTGTTATAGGGGCCTGAAGTGGTTGCTATCAATAATAAGGCTTGATCTGTGGTCTATGCTGCTTGCTTCTTTGTGGTCCTAGTATTAAAAAACTGTGGAGTTTATACGAGGAATTTGAGAATGAAAATAAAATCAGAGTAGGATGGATGAATTCAGACCGGCAGATTTCGAAAATGTGATTTTGGTCTGTCTGTTAGAAAGAAGATCACGTGAAAATTACTGAATTAAATCAAATGAAACTGGTCACAGAGCAAGCTTATATCCCATATACACACCACTAAGGATAAATATATCCCAATAAATGACGTCGTTGTGGTAGTATCATAGAACAATAACAGTCTAAACGCCCCACTGCTGGTCTCGTGGAGGCAAGGACAAGACAGACATTGCAGAGGAACGGACAGAATACCCTCCATGCCAAGGCGGCTTTCACAAGTTTGACACAGCGGTTATCTCAGACGGCAAATTTGATGCATTAGGTCAGAAAACTGCCCAACTAGTGCACGCTTTCTGGCCAGGATTAGAACCCGCGTCCATTGAGTTTGGCACGCGTCTGCTAACCACTAATCTACCCGTTTTATCCGTGTAGGAACGGATAAATTATACATTTTTCCTGCGGCCAGGTGTCCTGTCGTAAGAGGTGACAAAACCACTCACAGTGAGGTGGTAGGCTATTTGCCCGTCTAGATAGATGGCTACCATGCCTGGTCTGGAGCATGCCGTCATAAAAACTTTGATTAGCACCTTTGGTGTCGCAAGTGTCCACCAGGTGGGCCGTCTGCTTGTGTGCTGAACTTGTGCAATAAAAGTTTCGCTAAGGCGACTCTGGTGCGGTTTATCCTTCTACGTGACACCACACATCACAGTACTAGTTTTCTAGACCAAATATAAACAATTAAACTAGATGTGGTAATCAAGAATAGGTTAAAGGATAGCAATAATTTTACTCGCAATTAATCGCTACTCGTCCGGTTGACTCGATCACTCGAGCTTGAGTCGAGTCGAGTCGCTTTAGCGGTAGCCGTTGCGAACGCCGCAGTGAACCCGCCATATCGCACGATATTCTCGCCGCGTGAGTACGTATGTTACGTGCAACGGTCGTACTGTCGGAATACACACGTCGCGTTTGAGCTTTTATTATAAACTTTTTATTATTTGTGAGTGAATTATTTTAATTTTTGAATGAGGAACTGCAGTTATGTGTAAAGTTATTGTGCGTTGTTTTTGATATCCTGGTAAGTATAGATTTATTGTTTGGAAAACTACTCTAGAGATTAATTTTCAATTTCCTATTAATAATTAGAAATTAAGTTTTTATTTATTTGGTACTGAGTGCGCAAAAATGTAGTGTTACGACTTGACTTGTTTAATAACCTTTCCTTGGATTGTTTTTGAGGTTTTACACAACACATCCGGACGTAGAAGTGGGTACTTGCTTAATTTCTAATGAATAATTACTGTGCCACGCTTGGTTACTTACATTTAATAAGGCAGTCTAAATATTATAATTAAGATGTTATTTAATATAACTCGACTTGGGCAAAGATCACAGTATTTCTAAGAAATACTTCCTGACTTTACAACGACGAAATTTCTGTTATTAATAATGTTAATATTCTGTTCAATTTCGTAATTCGAAACAATTGTGTTTTAATTGACAACGTCCAAATTATGGTGGTGATGAAAATATTTAGTGGTAGGTGCAGTTTATTTACAAAAACTCCTAATTATTTTATATTTATTAATGTTAAATCTGTGTTTCTTAAAATATTTAAATTATTTGACAACATAAATACTTTTGCTAACTTCAGTGCTAATCAGCGTTACCTATTAAAAGTATTCGTTCAATAGTGATGCATATTTAATATGTGATTAATTAGAGACGTTGAAATTATTCATGATCTTCAGTTTAAAAGCTCGTGTTAACTTTAATTGTTTTCTACTTACCAAATAAGCATTTTTTGGTAGCAGCACTAAACATAATGGTAAGTGAATCCAGTCGTCTTAAGATGTCTTTGTATAAATGTTTTATAAAAGTATCGTTAATTTAGATTCATTTAGCTATATTCGAAAAGATGGCTGGCGTCTATTTTATTCAAAGGTTAAGCATTGCTATTCAAGGTGGTAACGCCGCCAGTCTTTTGGGAACGTTCCCGGTAAGTGACCGTGGTTTGGGACCAATATTTTATCTATAATTATGTCCTCTATTTTTATTTAGATCTAGTTATTAATTTTAGTTTCCTTTTTTATAGTGTAGTTTATTTTTTACATAATTTTAGAATATATCCGAAAAGATTAATATGATAATTCGAATTAATGTAACTTTATAGACCAAAAAACAATAAGTTTCTGAAAGTTTCAGTTCAAAATTTGAATTTTAAAAAGTCGGTTATATTTTATTATGTGCATTACTCGCTCGAAAAAATCTAGTGCCTATGAAGTTCTAAACAAATTCAGTTGTTAACATTTATTTGGCTCCTAGTAAAACGTTTTCAATCACGAAGAACAGGTAAAGGTGTTCTTTCTGGAAAACCATTGTTCTATATTTACAATGGTTAAATAAGTTTCTCAGAAATGTGTTGTTTTCTGCAAACATTTGTTTGTTCTTCTATTCTTACATTTACCTGAGTTTTACGATAAGTCATTTGCTTTATTTTTAGTTCCACTGTTATCAAATTTTTAGTATTTTATTTAAAAGTAGTTCTTCTTTATCAAAACTATATTTGATAAATAAAAAAAATTGCTAAGTGCGTATCAACCTACGACATTTTAAGGGTTATATAAAAGAAATAAAAAGCAATTTATTGGAAAAGGCCGTCCTCGACGAAATTGATATTTACTTTTTACTATTTCTAGCTGTTATAGCAGAAATAATAAGTATTGTTTCATAAAACAAATAATAAAATAAACAAATTTCGTTCAGCGACGCTTTTATGACCACTGTAGCTTGAAATTGCGAAGGTCTTTTTAATTATTGCAAGGAAATTACATTTTAACAAGTACGTAAAGAAACAGACGACGCGAAACACGAAGCTCATTAGTTAAATGAATGGAAGGATTGTTTACTTTTATGCATACCTGGTAGCAGAAGGGGGATGAAGCACATAAAAATCAACATTCATTCGTTGTGGGTAAAAAATACACGTGAAAGCGGGTTTGATATACCTATTTTATATGTAGTTATTTGTTTCACCTTTATGCTTCTAGATATGTACCAATTATTAAAAAAATATAATAATTTTAAATTCAGAAACAATTAATAAACTAACAACCCTCTTATGGAATTGGAAAGAAACTACGTCGCGAACGCGTTGCCGACTTTAAAGCAAAATAACGTCTTCTTAACGTTATTAAAATTACGTTTTAACGGTTTTAATCGTGGTATTTTATTTATATGATTTTTATCTCGACGAAGCGGTGATAAATTAAATTAGGCTCCTGTAGAGTAAATAATAACCATAAACAAAATTAAATAATTATTAAAATGCTTCTTTAAGGTTCTTAAAGAAGAAGCCTTCTAACAAGTACTTTCGATAAAAAGGATTTGCTTTTCATATAATTTATTCTAAAGCATACGGATTATGAGTTTACGCAAAAGGTCTTATGTAGTCTTAGTATGATAAATATTATGATAGCAAAGCGTGTTTAGCTTCTAGCTTTCTTATTTTAATATAAATTTTCACCAAGCCTAATGCTAATTTAAAAGCATCGATATGGTCAATTATATATTATTAAAATAGGAATTTGTTTAAAAATAATTTAAGTTATTCTTATATTTATTTAATATCAGCTTAAATAGGAACATAAGATGCAATACATTTGTAAAATTACTCTAAGTAATTGTTGTTGATTTTCGTTTGTGCTATTTTCCGGGTATCAAATAATAATTCGCACATTACGAACACAGCATTAGCATTATCTAATTATTTGCTTGGCGTATCGAAACGACAGGTAGTTGGTACATATTAATTAACCGGCCAGTGGACGACCTCGGTTTTTGTGGCCCATCGTTATTTATGAAGTGGACATCCTCATCAGTTATAAGAGCCTGGTTGCATGCTTACAAAAAGTTCAAGTATCATTTAACCCTGTCTGGTTGGTAACTTTAGTGAAAACACTTCAAAATAACGCGAAATTATGAAAGAGTACTCTTACAGTGCTGGATTTACGTAAAGGCTCGTGAGGCCGGGGCTTTTAGGGCAGTATCATTATAGAGGCAACTCAATTTTCGGGACTCTAAAATTTTAAGGACAAACAACGTAAGGACATCGAATTAAAAACTGATTGATTGATTGAATTAGTTGATTAGGTATGTATAAAAAGGATACACGGTTGTAAATGGCAATTACATAAGTGTTCTTCTTTCTGTACGGAATCTTAAAAAGGGCGGCATTCAAGAACGGTTATTGAAATAGACGGTAGGCATGTCTGTATATACCATTAATTTCCTTCCTTATCAGTTCGTTCAGCCGTTCATAATAATCGAAAAAATGGTAAATCCGGCTAAATATTAACAATGTTTACCAGGAGCGCACAAAGTTTAAGAACTTTCAACTAAGACACCAACTAGCCCACTTGGCGTTTCGTTTTGATCCTGGAATTGTATTATTCAACAGCACGATTTTTAAAAGGGTTTTTAAAAATATAAGCTTTAGAGATCCTGGGTAACCTGTAGCAGCAGAGTGCTAGCCATGGCAAATAAAATGACACCAAACACGACGGGCTTATTTTGTTTAGTACAGGAATTCCTATGGCCGCCTTCCGACTCCAACATCAGATCGGCATGTTAGGTACCATATTATTGCATTGTCACGCGAAATACATATGCGTGCAAAATTTTAGCTCAATCAGAAACCCGGAAGTTGGTCAAATTTAACTTGTAAAATTCCACCCGAACTTACATACATCCATTGCAAGTTAAATAAAAGCTTTTGAAAAAGTGATATTAATACTGCTCTTTATCGATATAAAAAAACGATATATAAGACAATAAATGTCCTATATATCCTATATATATATTATAAGTATATCAATAATGAAGATGAACATACAACATTCTAATCCCGGTATAAAATTCGCGACATAAAAGAAATCCCACGAAAAATAAAGAAACCAAAAATGGCAACTCCTCCATTTGATCCAATTTTGCTAGTTTTTGTAGCCAGGAAATAAATTTACTATGGAATATTTTGTATTTATTATTCAATAATTACCTTCATCGATTTAGGGATTAGCAAATAAATATATTCTGGCAGGATTAAGTACGGCGACTGCAGCGCCGCGTTTGTTGGACTTCTTTTGTGGCGCGGACTCTACTATATTGCTGAGCTGTGGGTTCAAAGTTTAGAGAACGAAAATCTATGTATTTTTATTTTTTAACACAAAATTAATTAACATTCCTTGCTTATTAAAAGTTGTTTGGTAGACATATTGAGCATAGCAAAAAACTAAGTAGTTGTTTCGCATAGCAGTGTTGATCGATACTGTATAATAATGATATATTGATTTATATCGATCGCATTATGAGTGAGGTCAGTCGTGATTAAAAGCTGCGTTTTTGCTGCTCGCCTGCTCCAAACCAGAATTCCTTTAAAACGACTGACGTACTCTAAGCATTCGTTTGTTGCATTAAATAATCGATCGATATATTGCCTTAATAACGAATGTAAGACGTATCTATAGTTACAAGTAACGCCATCTACACAGTTTGTATTAGTAGCTCCATCTATTTATTAATGTGGCGGCCCGGCAAGATGATTCAGCATAATTGTAATATATAGATAGATATTTGGAGCATTGTTACAAGTTGTTTCACATTCGTCCCCGAGTCGAATTTTACTTGAGATTAAACATACTTACACATAAATTAATCATTTATTTAATTTCCATCTCATAGTCAATATTAACTAACAGTAATGACATCCCATTATACACGTAAGAACAATGACTAGTATTTGCTTTAAGAATATTTGATAATTTGTACAGTTATTTATATTCTAAAATAATGAAGGTATTGTTGTATTCCAACACTTATAAATACTGCGAACCCGCTGTGTATCGGCCAGTCTTCGTTCTGAACTCAAATAAAACAGTTCTCAAAGATCTAGATGTTTCTTTATATGTAAATCCTGCACTAATAAATACTACATAATGTTTGAAACGGGGAAAACTTAGCTTGTTTTGAATACTAAAAATATTGCTGTTCAAAAAATAATAAATAAACAATATCATAATTTTGTAATCGTCGTCAGCGAATCGCAGTTGACTGCTGTACGTAGGCATCCCCAAGTCGGCGCCACTCATCCCTGTCCTCTGATTTCCTCATCCGGCGCCCACCGGCTACCTCGCGAAGGTCGTCGTTTAGTTTGATATATAATAAAAATATGTTTTAAGCGCAGTTTTATTTCATTTTTATTCCGTCGTCTCGGCCACTTTTGAGTATCGGTGATCATGGAAGATAAAGACACTTGCGACGATAACCACTGTCTTAAAGCTTGGCTGTCTGCCAGCTTTGCGATAGTAAATGATAATGCCTAAAATAAGTGTTTTAATTGCAAATATTCTCTGGAATTATGAATACGAAATTAATTTTACTAAAACAAGTCAGTCAGCAACTGAAGTATGCGTTACGAGCTTATGACAGGGCTTTTAAGAAAGGATTTTAAATGTTATTCTCGCGAGGTTATCGGCCTTGATCTAGTGCTCACTGCTGGTCTGCATTAAAACCAGGCACGAGCCAAACGATTACCATATCTTACCACCAATTAAAATGCATTCAAGCTAACTGACTTAAGTCAATGTTGCACGTTTCATTTCTGCCTTTCAATGTGTATAAATCAACCAACTTCACAAATCAAAAACTTTCAATTTCCTACCACTGATCAACAAATTGATTCAATTGCTTGATCTGTCTGATATCAGCATTATGGCCGGTGCCATGCTGTTGGTTGATATTTGGTCTTTTGGTTTATATCGGTTAAAATTTAGCATAAGCTCCATATAGCTATTGTCTTTCAACCAATGTTAAGGCAAGTGAATGATTGGTAAGATATAGGACTTATAATTGAAAAAGAAAATCAGTATCCATAGTCCCTCAAGACTATAAGTAGAATAATGAGCCCAGATCACCGTCTTCTATGGGTAAGGTGCCCAGAAGGCTGGCTACGTTTCCTCGCTGGATTGCCATACTGATCCGTTGACCGAGATAAGCATCAGCCTTCTGATCACTTGAAGAGTCAATGAGTCGTTTTGATAAATTTTGGTAAAGGCTCATGGCCTCAGGACCCCACGGTCCAAGCGTTTCGGCAGCAAACGGCACAAACATATAATTCTCACAGAGGGTTGCATATTTGCGCCGCTTAAGTGATTCAGCTGTTTACTCTATTTTGCATATGTACTTATTATTACGCCTCTTTCACGTAGGGTTAGGCAGAGACATCAAACCTCCACTTGCTTCTATCCTAATAACATTTTTCGCTTCATCTACTTTCATTAATCTCTTTACAAATGTACGTTATCTATACTATGCAATAATTTGAAGTGGATTCGAGTTTGTACAATGAATTAAAAAATGAGAAAAAAAAGGAACCACTAGAATCTGAAAATTTATGTTTATTATTCGAATTAACTTTAATTTATAGATGCTTATGATTAGTTACAATAGAATGTTTTCATCATTTCCGTATTGCATAACATTGGGTGCGGTCGAATAACTGGCCCTATTTACTGCTTAATCCTTAATAACAATGCTTCAGAGAAATCCATCATTACAAGCTATACTGTGTGTTAATGTAATAATACAGAATAAGTTTTATTTTCAAAATCAGCCGAATAGATTTTTAACTTATTAGGGTAATTGATTTTTCAATAATCTAATGGGTTTAAACTTTAGTTTTCATCGAAATCGGCCCGATACTTCTGATTTCTGGGTATTGTTGTTATATCTTACGCCCCTGCACTTTGGTTAATGTTGCTGTCATATATGTAAGTGTTACCAAATGTGACTTACTTATAGTGTTAAAAACGATGCCGTTAATGATTAGTTACATTAGTTACATGCGTTATCTGTCAATGGTGCATATCAAATAACGAATTAAACTATATATTCCAGGTGTAGCAGGGCCATTATATTGCAGTAGTTTCGGATATAGCCATTGAAGCCTACATGATAAATTCAGCTTGTATAATAAAACGCATTTGTTTACAAATTCTGTTACTACACAATAGATCATAGTATTCGTGGAGTGTTATACTACGTAATGAATATAAAACCACACCCACTCGCCCGCCAACGCCTTGCTCGAAAACCGTATTGTCAAAGCTTCCTTCTATGGAGAACTTTGGTTGTTTACATTAGAAAAAAATGTTGCTCTATCGAAACCACAGGAAAAGATTCACGTTGTTATGATCAAGCTGTTTTTCAATTTCATAAAATTAAAGAAAGTGAAAAGAAAAACTGATGATTATTATTGCGCAGATAGCAAACATGCAGACGGCCCATTTGATGGTAGGTAAGTGGTTAATGTCGCTGGTAAGTGTTTGCACAACCAATGGCGTAGCTAACGCGTTGCCAGCATTTTGAATGGGGTAGGAAAATGAGGATAGAATAGGAGAGTTGAGATAGAAGAATCAATACAAGAGGAATTGGATATTCTACCAGTTAAATTTCTTGGACAGTGTTCAACGGTTCGACCGTTCGCATTGTCGACGATCCCATACTCACAGACGGTCTAGATACGCTTGGACTTCAGAGAGACTTCGCTTCTCTGAGTTTTTTACCGATTTTTCAATGAGGAGTGTTCTGAGGAACTGTTCAGAATGGTGCTAATGTTTTCCTACAGCGCCACAATATGGATTTTTCAAAAAAGGTGTCATACAATTTCTTTAAGGCCGGCAGCGCGTCGGTGATGTCTTTGGTGTTGCAAGCATCCATTGGCGATGGTAACCACTTTCTATCAGATGGACCGTCAACCTGTCTGATGTAATTCAGCTATTAAAAAAGGGAATGCAATAGGGCCAGGAGGAAGTGGGCCACCGATGCTTTAAGGAGTTAACTTTTTTAATGGGTGAATTATTTCTTCATTATTGTTCTTCCATGGTTTTAATAAAAAGCTAGGACAAATGTAGTGCTCCATCTCCTGCGAGCTTGTCACGCTCGCCAAGGAGGAGGTGGAGCGGTAGCGCAAGCGTACCAGCCCGCTCCGCTCCCGCCAAAGGAGTCACTGGACTTTCCACCTCCGTGAGCGGGCGCGGATAAGGATCTGGGCAAGGATTCTCCACTCGCGTTGAGGCCGTCGAGGTGGGGGCGAGCTTCGGCAGCGGATGCTGCTGTAGCTGCCAGGGCCTGAAGAATTAACTTGTGGCCGTGGCGTAAATCGAAGTACGGAACACCGAGGTGCTTAATAAGTATCTCTCATTTGGGTGGCGATAGTACTTTGCGGTGGTTCTAGTGTCACCTCAACGTGGCGAATCCCACATGCCTCCACCGGGCTTCCCCCATGTGTTTAGTCCTCAATCGAATTTCCCCGCAGTAAAAAGAAAGAAAGTTGTAATCTAGCGGAGAAATATAATATGACTAGCTCTTACTTGCAGCTTCGCCCGCATAATTAAAAATAGTTATGCTTTGAGTAAACTTTCATTTGCTTCTTCACCCCCTTAGAAGTTAAAAACCCTTTTCAGTGCGCACCTACAGTATAGAAAGAACCTCAGTAGTTTGGGCTGTGCGTTGACAAGTCAGTCAGTCAGGCAGTGAGTTCAAGTAATTACACTCGCACGTGCATGTACTTACATGTATAGTAGTATATACTTAGGTACGTTTTAAAATTTCACATAAAGTATAGCCCGCAATTTAATAAAGTGCATGTAGGTATATATAATCCATACTAATCACTAATGATTTAAAAACTGGTCCCATTATCATTATGCCCATAATTTGTTGACACCTGTTTCATCTTTAAATTATGTTATTTCCATGCAAAGTTAAATTATTACAAATTAATTTATTCGACCATATTAGTTATCATATAGGTCTCGTAATTGAATCACGATAGTCAATTCATTACATTGACATTTTATGGCTGTTTGTATAGGTGTATGTTGCCTTCCATGTTTTAATTAGTAAACCCCATAGAACTTCCGATCCCAGACACCCAGACCATTGTAAATAACGAAAAGTTCCTTTACGAAATTTACCATGCTAGGCATTGGCTGTGCGTGAGCTTGGCCGATAAAGGCTTGACCCTCTCAACCCCAGAGACCGACTACATTACGATATTAGAGGTAAAAAGCGATATTTATTCATTTCTACGTCTAGCGTTCGGCTGATGAAAGTAGACTGAAAAAGCGCGGCAAAAAAACCTGCAACGTTAGATGCCTGCAGCACATTGGCAGCACCTTTGGTATTGCAAATGTTCAGAGGCGCTAGTAACGGACGGCTCAACTATGATTGTAAGTGGTTACCGTCGCCTATGGACATTAGCACCACCAGTGGTGTTGCCAGCCTTTGAGCAGAAACTGAAAACTTGCCGCTGATGCCGGAACACAACTCAACGTTGTTATGGGGGCATACTCTTTACCAGAGGTGGTAGCCATTCAGTCGGAAAAATGCCCTACCACCTGGCTGTGGGTTGTTTTGGTGCCTATTACGACAGGCCGCCCGGCCGCTGGAATTAGTATATTTTTCCGTTCCTGCCCGGAGAAAAATTATAGTAACCGCTTATACACGTGCCACTGCTGGGCTCAGGCCTTCCAAACTCGACTGTCGACATCATGCATAACGAAATTTCTAACAAATTTCGAAGTACCAGAATTTCTAAGTACTTCCTTTATCACCAAGATGCCTTAATATCGCAAGATATGAATAATATAAGTAAAAAAATACAATAAAATTACTGGTGCAGCAAAAGACCTCAGACCAAAATAACAGACTACTGTCCATGTAACGACAAATCTCTATAACGCAATGCACAGTCCCTTCAGTGTAGAGTTTACACTATAAAGAAATTTTTAAAAAAGAAAAGATAATTAGTAATGTGAGTTGCAGTAATTCGATCAAATTTGTAATATGAATTTGCATGTAGATCCGTAATATCACTATAAAGGTTTTTAGTTTACATAGTCTAGGTATTGGAGAGTTGGTATGTACCAAGAATGGTGCGACGTATAGGCCGACACAGGGTGTAATAAGATTGCGGATACTTTAAAACTAAAGCTATTAAGCAAATTCGGACAGTCAATCATTCTGTTAAATAATTTAAACAAAAATTGCATAACTAACATATCCCTGCATTGTAAATCCTTATTAGAGTAGGAATCGACATTATGATGTAAACATAATTAAAAAACATCTTAAATCCTTGCAATTAGCAGTTAAACGAGATTGCAGCCATAGAGCGTGTTTGGCGTGTACACCAAGGCCTCGGCAGCAGTAATGGCGCTGTAATTGCACCATTACGAGATCCGATTACGGCACGCGCTGCCCCGACATCCGTCAAATAAACTGTTTTATTACTGATCTGCGGACTGATTTAACTAGCCCAAGCAGTTTCGGCAATTAAAGAAATTACATCTGTGTAAATGAAGGTAACTTCATTCGATTTGAATTTGGCGCGCATACTGCTATTATCATAGCATATGTCAAGTGTCAATGTAATGTCACTTGTCAAAGTTAATTGTCAGAACAATCGAACAAATGATCGAAGTGTTATTTTAAAATTCCTAAACATATTATTAGATTAATTGAAATTGTGGATTAATTAGTTGTTAATGTTTTTTTCTTTTCAGGTGAGTTGCGTAATTATAAATTCACATACAAAAACAGTGTGTATCGTATTGTATTTAACAATAAAAACTCTCTTTTCAGAGCAACCGTACTTACGTATAAAAAGAAAACCACATTTTATCTATATCTGTTGTTCGTGCCTACCCCGCAAGGGACCTGGCGTGAAGTTACGTATGCATGTATGTATTTTATGTATACAGATAAATAAAATTGAAGTGTCTGTTTGTAACGTCAAAATAAAAACATGATAAAAATCAGAGGGGACAATTCGGACCAGGCGATCCCGAAAATGCAATTTTTAGACATTTTGTTTCGGCTAATCTCTGAAACGGTTGGACAGATTTTGACGGGACTTTCAATGGCAGATAGCCGGTGTTATAAGGAGTAACTTAGGCTTTTTTAGGGTCCGCGAAAAAGGAAAAAACTATTTGCTCCGGCTAATTGCAATTTATAATAAGAGGAAGCGTATTGGTTTTGTCCATGTATTGTATGTCGCGAAATGACATTGAGCGTCCGCAAGGCCATTGATGCGTGGGAAATATGAACATATGAAAATTATATCTCATTGTGCATGAAGATTATGCTGTTTAACAGCCTGTGACAGTGCAACGTTAAGGGCCTTTACATGGTTACATGGAGAGTGTAGGTGGTACATTTTAACACAGTTTTTAATGTATACAATATTTAATTATACTTAATTTATATATTACAATTAGCATTTGATATAATAACTTTTTTGAAGGTTTTTAGTTTTGAGATCCAGGATATCATGCAGTAGTTAGTGCTAGCCAAGATAAGTAAATCGAGCCCAAACATGACAGGTATATTTTGTTTAGTACAGGACCTGTTCCTATGGCCACCTTCCGAATCCATTATCAGATCAGCTCCGTAGTGCCATATTATTGCATTGTCACGCGATATACATATGCGTGCAAAATTTCAGCCCATCAGAAACAGAAAGTTGGTCAAATTTTAAACTTGCAAGATTCCACCTGAATTTACATAATACATAGGTTAT